>LQRL01008249.1:0-14212 GCA_001703475.1 Hydroides elegans
AGAATGTTCTTTTTGTTCCATAAGTTTATGGAATGTTCTAGAATGCTTGTAAAATAGTATAAATAAGAGTCGAGATTCAGTGTTCGTGAGATGCGGATTGATGATAACAAGAAGTAAGGAAATAATATTGGAAATAATAAAGCAAGTTGAATAGAGCGGCGTTTTATTCGGACTCACAAACAAGACGTTGTACCACGGGGGCAGTTCCACAACACCGAGGGGCAGTATTGGGCAAAACTACTCAGCTGTTTCTTGACAGTTTTTATGTTGAAAATGTTAAAAATAAAGGTAAAACCCCATTTTGATTTACAATTTGAATTAAGATTAAGGTTTGGTTTTTATTTCAAAGACGTTCTAATTAATCGGCATTTTAATAAATGTTCAGATTAAAAACTGGTTATTACACGAATCAGGGACTATATGCATTTTATTAATCTTAATTATTGAATTTAATACAGAATATCTTGAAATTACAACATATCAAAAATGTTATGGTATGAATAATTCACGAGTCCGTAAAAATATTGTAATTTGGTTACATGTTTTGCTCACATTTGGATATATGTGAGAGGTTTGAATTATTCATAATAGACATTTCTCTTTGTACAAAAACATTATTTCAATTATAAATGTTAAAAAAATATGCATTCGTTTTAATTATTGTGCATTAATTAATTGAATATCTAAGATAAGCTATTATTCAAACATCGTAAATATTTAAACCTAATTAAGCAATATTAGTTACTTTTTCTGGTCAGCAGATCAAGCATGTTCGTTCAATAACATGTTGGTCTCTTTTTCGTTTGAAATTTTAATTTCGTTATATGGACCGAATTCAATCAAACGCATGACATTTACACTTGCTTCGTCTTTAATCTTAAATGGAATGAACTTATTGTCTGTTTATTATTGATATTAAAATATATAAAGCCATATCAAATAATTTGACATTTGACCCGGAAGTGTTTAAAATGCAATAATTGCGGATGTGCAGTTATTATATAATTATTCCTAAGCAATCACATCTAAATTATCTTTCATTACTTCCACAGCATCAATGACATAAACGTAGTATGGAAATGAAATTTAATTATATGTTTTAGGTTTGAGTCGAGAACATTAAAACTGCGTTTAACATATATATAGATTCATTTCATATTGGTAAGAGAAGGATTTTTGCCCAACATAGAATTTATGCTCATGAAATTTTGAGAGAAGACTTATTTTGATCATACAAAAATAAATTGATACATTCACGCCTGTAAAGCAAACAACTTTCTCTCTAGAATCGTCCATGATTCTCCCTCCTGGTACTCATTCTCAACTCACTTATAACAAATACGATTTGCTTACTCAAACATACCACTATAATTATATATCTATATAAACCAAACCCAAGCTCGTCCTAAATTATTCATCCGAGCACAGGCACCATTTTCTGGCCCCATCTCTTTCTCTCCTTCTTGCTAGAGGCGTGGTGTACAGGAGGCACCCGTCAATCAAACGTGAGCACCAGGTGCTATGCGCTAATACAGCTGTCCATTACGAGTATTGAGCAGGTGCCCCCGTGAAACTAACAAGTGTGGGTCAGTTCTATTCTGTCGGTGGTGGTGGTGAGTGGTGGAGGCGCGCTGTCAATATAGCGAAGGGTTGAGTAACCCGATTGGCAAGACGTCGTAGTAATACGTCATAAATATGAATGTGCTTTGAGTTGTACGTGTTTAAAACGAAGATGTTGCGGGTAGCCTCAGTGTGAGGCTGTCTATAAACGAAGGATTGAGTAACCCATCTAGCGAGACCATGGAGACGCCACAAGAAAAAAGTTGCTGTCTTGTTGATTTTGTTGTATCCAAATGAGTGACGGGAAGTGACGTCAATAAAGCGGGGTAAAAAATATTTTTAGTAAATTTGGGGAAGTGCTTTTCATCTCATTTGAAACATGGTACGTTTGACATTTTGCGATGAGCCATTTTGTGACCGTTGATATGATGAAAAAGTAAAGCGGCGTAGCACATGCGCGCACATAAAATGCATTGAAATTCGTTAATATCTTAAACCCATTTATATATTAAACATTGGGATTGACTATTGACTGTTGAGCAATTATTAAGCATTAAGTAATTTCTTACATAACATATGTTGATACACATTTTGTTTAGTTGTGATTCATATAATTCTATGAAACTTCAAACGCATCTTGCAAGTAGAGTCTGGTGCAATAAAGTTCGGGTCCTCCTTTTTATATACCCATTCCTTAATTATTAATAAACAAAAACAGATTTCGCCAGGAGCTACTCATAATGAACCTAGTGAGTCAAATGCACAACATTTTTCGCAGCTGCACATTAAGATAAAAATGCCTAGATGTGTAATTAACAAACTTCACTACAGCTGTTAAAATGAGTTCCATGCAAAAAAGGGTTAATCCTATGTAACATATTTATGCACTGTCACTTCCTATGCAAAAAAAACTGATGAAAATGTTGTGTTTTTTTCATATGTTCATTTAGAATAACGTAACAATTTGTAGGCTATTTATCATCCACATATACCCTTCGATTAAGGAAATACATACTTACCGCCTTGGATATTCATGCAAATTTTATAAATGATCATTCTTTAATGAGCGATTTTTCTATGATTGCAGTTTGTGCACACGTTCCCTTTTTATTATTTCTGCTCTATTGATCTGTGAAGCGCAGTTTATAAATCTGTAAATATACTCACGGTCAACTTCACATAAACATTTTCTCTTTCTAGTTTTCAAAAATGGCTTGTTTAGATTCGCTGTGTTTGTAGAAACAGTCATGCTGTCATGGGTTTGGGATTTTCGCCGTAATTTAAATACCAATGAGATATTTGAATCATACGATAGTTGCCTAGTTTCGATCATCAACGTTCGTCCTTAAACCTTACTAACGGTAAAGTAAGCGCTCGCTTTTGCGCCTGCATCTGTGTGTTTTCTTTTAGTTTGGATAGCAAATTTGGTAATATTATTAATATGCGCCATTAGTTGATTCGATCGGAACGAGTCGCGATCGAATGTGTTGAGGGATCTTAAAACGGATGACGCAGACGATGTTGTCGCAGACGCAAACTTAGACGCAAAAGCAGATGCAGATGACCTTATGGAGCACTAGCTCTAGGGGCATCCTAACCATACACCATGCATAGAACAATATAACTTAACATTTATATATTTGTATGATATAGAGCTATACAGGCACCAACCAACATAGGCCTCCCAAGTTCCGCGATATCTGATTGACAAACGCAACTTATTAGCAATAAATAGCTATGATAATGACTGAAGATGGGTGGTAATACTCAACGATGGATGAACCAGTTACATTCCAGTGATAAGAGCGCAGCACCCGGAGAAACGGAGATCCAATCAAGGCTTTATTGGCGGTTATTCCTGTTATCTACATTTCGCTTATTCCGTTATTGAGATAGCGCATCATATTGAGGATCCAAACAGCTGGTGGGTGGGTCCAGGGATTGCAATAGTGGGAGACAAGAGTTTGGTAGATGTCTTAGTCTTAGTCTTGAGTGCAAGTTAATTTTTCCTTCTTGTTATTATTGATCATATGGCATCCTTATTGATATGAGCATATAACATGTATGTTAATTTAATACACTTTTTATATAAATCTTAAAGTTTTTGCTAAGTTTTCAAATCGATTAACACATTTAAAAATGGTAGCTTTATTGGTTATCTTGGCTTCGCAACATGAAACGGTACGGGAATTAACGGATAAAATTAATTGATGCTTAATTAAGGATGACGGTTTATTAAATATGATATATCGTTTATCATGTGCAAATAAACGCGAGTGGTACTCAGCTTTTGAATCTGTTATCTGGATTCCGACCCTCTGAATTAAGGTCCGATAGGATTCAGCTCATTTAGCCACACCCTTTTACCCATCCCAACATTACTGTCTACTTCCGCAAGGCCATTTCGATAATATTTAGATGAATATGCAAACTATTATAATTAGCCCCCACTATTTTAGAAAATATAGGTTTCTTTTGTCTTATCAAAAAACGATAGTTTGTGGGAATCATAAGAAGCTTCTCCGAAAAACAATATCATAGCGCTGGACTACTTACTATAGCATAAGTTTTCATAAACTATTAGTTTTTAGTTATACTACTCAAAATGTGCCTACCAGAATAAATCAGCATCTTTTATAAAATGAAAATATCTCAATATTTAGTCCACAGATTTTAGGTTTTTGTTCATTATTAATACGCGGAAAAAATCATAAATCTATATTTTTCTTTGAAGTATATTCGGAACTACATTAAAATCGCAAAATGCCTCGAGTGACAACCCACTATAATGCTCATTATACAATAAAGATATCACTACATAACTCAAATCACGTGTTATATGGTAATACCGGTATTATCACATTATAATCATCACCCTCGTGTATTCTTCAAACATTGACTTTATTACATCATTTCTGGGAGCGATCGACGACAACAATTATTGCACCATTTGGTTTGCCACGTGAGCTTAACACGCCTTTTGACAACCATCCCATTGGGGTACAAGATTTAAATAAAATTGAAACGTAAAATTATGTTATGTTGAGAACATACGATTATTTGTTTGATAGGAGCTAAGTCGTTGAAATGTAGCTTAGATACAACAGAAATTCGAACGCAAATTGTTTATTAGGATAAATCATACTTATTTTTCAAAACATTATAGCGTCAATATTCCCTTATGTTTTGAAAATACGCTACATTGTATATTTCAATATACCACAAAAAATAACATTAGAAATAACAACAACTCTACCTGTTAAGTAAGGTTAAGAGCAACACTTGCATTATAACAATGTTAATGTATAAAGCAACGTTAGATTATCCCAACGCAGAATAACGTCACACGTTGCTGGTTGGGTACGTTGTCAGTAAGACATCTGTCCATTTTACAGAATTCCTGCCAGCTGTACACGAGATTAAAGACCATATTGTCACTCTCATCTGAAACCTGAGTGATAGGCCGAAAACGACATTTTGCCTTAATGTACATGTATATCAGGGAAGTTATTGTCACAAAATGTATTTTTATTAAAAACCAAAGGGCCATCTATTAAGTTTATGGTATGTAACGTTTTTATTTAAACAATTAGGCGTTTCTTATCAAAAATTAAGGTAAGTTTTAGTTTCGATACAGAATGTTGAGGTGTAAATATTTGTCAATGTGTGTCAATGCCTAATATTTTGTATCTCTATGTTAAGTACCAATAATAATATAATTAACTTACGAATGACCATTTCTAATAATAACTTGCGCATCGCCTAAAAGTAAAAACACTTATATTTTAATCATATTTGCATTCTTTTTTCACAACGTAGATTTTCTAAACTGTGCAACTATTTTAATTGAGGTATAGTTTTTTTACATGTTACTTCTAGGAAACATAAAAACTACAACTTTGCTACTATTTTTTGCAGGTTCTTTTTTACCGCACATCTTTTTGCATTCATTTTTCGTTCAAAACATATGATAATGAAGATGCATTAACCATAAACATTTGATACCATGAAATGGCCAACCCCTTCAAACACTCCAGTGCTCCCGATATCTGACCCCTAGCGCCCAAGTAAAACACTTGAAACATCACTGCGCTTTTCTTGCATTCCCAATAAATTCCCAAACAAATCTTTGAAAAAGCTTAACCACCAGTGGTTTTGGTAGATCGCGCGCGCGCTTTTCCTTGCTTTCCGTGAGCGCGACGATATTTTGACAATAAACATCGGGTTTCCCGAAGTGTTTTCGCTCATCTAATTAAAACTCCCCACCCCCTCTGTTCGCATGTGAGGAGTTTTGTTTGGCAAAAGCTCGAATAAGAATGCCATAAGGTGATTTAACAGGCTCTTCATATGTGCGTCTTTAAATTGAAGGGTTCCATGTACAAACGACATAAGTTAAGTTTTATTTTTATTTTAAAAATGGCTCACAGCTGGGAAGTGATTAAAGAGTGTGCCCCATTTTGTTTTAAATCTCTTTGATCGGCTGCTTCTTTTAGCAAAATAAACACATTTATATCACATGGGCCAGAGTCACATGATATTTTTCAAATACTAATGCAAAACGACTGTATTCTCTCAGCGTCTTCGTGCATTGAACCCTTCAAATAATGTTTATATTTCAGAAGCTTCACTAACTTTTGAACAAACAAATAACATTGTGAACACTCAAACATGACAATCGGGGTCACAGGCAACGAGTGAGAAAAGGCACAACCTGTAAGTGAAAGTTAAGAAAACAACCCACTCGGTATAAGACGTTGCAACCATTGCATAAAGACGTTTTCAGTTGGTGTCACATGATTGGACGCCAAAGTCAGTTATAACTGTGAGGGAACAAAGAGCTCTATTTTTCCATTGCAATACCTTGCTCTTATGTCAAGACTAAATAATCAGGAAAACGTGCATATTAAAAGAAACGTCTACTAAGTAATGTCACGTCGCGACGCTGCATGAATGCGTTTTACCGAGCGGGTTAACTGTCTTTAGGTTGCTTTTGCACTACGTTTTCCTGGGAACACCCTACGGAAATTCTATCAAAAATCAAAATTTATTATCCAGTCAATCGTTAACTTTACAACAGATAATAAAGGGTTTGAATTTCACACAAAGCAGCCCTTCATATAACTTCCTGCTACTAAATTCTAAACATATATATGATTGAAAATGGTATAGACCTTTAATAGTTAAGTGAAGAAAGGAGTCTTGTTCAATATAGTCAAGACGGCACTAAATCCGATAACTTTTATTCTCTATTATATAGCTTATAATATATGATATATGTGAAAATCAATGTTCCATGTTTCTACACCCGCGGACAGCACTAGATATACATATACACTCCCAAGATTGTCAATGATCATGCGATGAATGAATTCATGAATTGATAGAAGTCTACTTGGTCATTTGTCCAACGTTCAACATCATTTGAACATGAGTTTTCCGACACAACACTCAAAAGCAGCAAATACATTTCAGCGTTTGACATTAACTCCAAATCGATGGTCGCGCTCGCGCGACTAACTCTAAAAAGTTACACGCGCGGCGGAAAAGTTAGTCGCGCCACAGTATTTTAAGGATATCATTTATTTACAGGTTGCTCTAAATGTATGTAGCTTATGTGCTGTCTCAGCAAACTTTCGAAACTGTGGGAAATCCCGCACCCTATCTACAAAAGTGCGGAAAATCCCTCACCTACACAAAGAAAGTTAGGGAATCAGATATGACTTAAGCTAAATTAAACTTATCAACTGAAAATGCGAGCGCAGACGGCTCGAGCGCAGACGGCTCGAGAGAAATAATGGCATTTAAATACCATAAATGTTCTACTGCTAGTCAAAAAGTTAGTCGCGGAGTGCGCGACTAACTTTGAAAAGTGCGACCGCTAATGTCAAACGCTGACATTTACACTCACTTGAAAGGTCGCGTAGACAGATGAGCGGTTTGGTGGCGGTGTCTACGGCCCGGCTGGCAGACTCCATGTAAATAGGGGGCATCCAGACTGGCTCTTTAGGTACACTATGATCTTCTGTAACAGAACATAAGACAAATCACAAGAATGAACATAATATCTTGGTTTGATGTCATGTTACAGCTCCTATCCGTGTTGTTACATGCATTCGTCGCCCCTGAACGTGGTAACAACGAGCAATCCCGGTCAATTAATGACGTTCACCCGACCGACGTCACGACGTAAATGTACGTCCGTAAAACTGTTTAAAACACAACAAAATGAGAAGGCAGGTTCGGCGCCGCGTTTTTTCTCTTTTTTTTTTGCAACGTTATTTAAACTTAGCTCGCCTTATGGGATGTTTTAAAATCATTAAGAAAATGAATTCAATACACAAAATATATATAGATATTCTAGGGCCAATATATGCTGTAAATATTAACTTGATCACGTTATTAAGATCCTCATGAAAACATTGTAATTATTCATTTATACAAATCAATTAATATAAGCTAATATCAATTTACTTGAGTGCTATTAATCTGTAATTTGATATTATTAGACCCCTGATACTTTTGAACTAACACAAATAGTCAATTAACATACAAATATCTAGTGATCATTTACCTTGTGATTTAACCATGCGTTTTTACTGTAGTTATGCACAATATCGTTTATTTTATTTCGGTTTCAATTATCCTTATTTTATCAACCGTTAATTGAATCCATTCATATTTAAATACGATTGCAATATATTTTGATTGAATTGCAAAATGTTTTCATTGAACTTCATCACCCTTAATTGCTTAATTACAGTTTAGCTTTTTATATTCCAAAATGTATATCTATAATCATACAGGCTAAACGTCACATAATTTTACAGAATTAAATTACCCGTAATCCGAAGTCACACATACAATCATACAGTCACTCCGAAGTTACAAACACATTTTAACCCAGTAATATTTTGTCATATAAATCATATTATCCAGTCGTTCGCGTTATATTTCACATTTTAAAAAAAGTGTCGGTTCCACTTCACAGACGCTATGCTCGCGATCCCAAAAACATGTTTTTTACAACTGTATATTCAAATGACCTAATTGCTTTTATCCTAAGATGTTGTTGAGGGCAGAACTATCTTTGACGATCTTCTTTACTCCCTCTTTTTTCCCTCTTTGAATGCCACAGAAATTATACAAAAACGATAGAAGATGCAAAATTAACTCGATGAGCATATCAGCTGTGACTCTGAGAGCGACAAGGCATCGACTGAGCAAAACTCTTTTGAACCACACACATGATACTCGACCCGTTTGATGCAGTTGCTCTCTCCTCCTGCTCTTGCTCTCTTGGAATGTGTTGGCAGTGGTGGAGGGAGCAGTGTGGAGCGATGGAAGAAAAATGCTCAGTTGAGATGAGTTTGTGATGAGAAATCGGAATGATGTCCCATTCGAATATTCGTTTCCCAATCGTATTTTTCACCATATTTTGTGGTTGTTTGTCGCTAAGAACTCGTTACTGACTGTCTTTAAAACTATCAAGTACAAAGGAACACACTTGCTACGCCAAAAAAACGCAACGCTATGACAGCATTAACATTTTGACCCTATATGAAAATAGTCCTAAATACATTTTACTCCGCGGCGTTCGATGGACGATCGTATTCTATCTAGCTTCGTCGCGACGTTGACGTTGATACAACGTTATCAGGGGCGCGTCGGTCGAAAAAAATGCCGCATTTAGGCCGGTTGAATAATTTCTGAATTTTTGCATGTTTGAATTTATTTCATTTTCAATGCCATTTTGTAATTAAAATGTCTAAAAATGTTAATATGGTGCCATTAAAGAGTGCGCTCATAACAGGTCTTGTGGCCCAATGGATAAGGCGCCTGACTACGGATCAGGAGATTCCAGGTTCGAATCCTGGCAAGATCGTATTTTTTTATGTAGGCCTACAGGCATGTAAAATCATCTAAATCGCACTGATCGTATATATTTTTCAACAATATAGACAAGTATCTTCAAAAATTGCATATAGGTTCCAAATAAATTGTCAAAAGATATCGATCTTGCCAGGATTCGAACCTGGAATCTCCTGATCCGTAGTCAGGCGCCTTATCCATTGGGCCACAAGACCGCTCGTGTTGTCTCGAAAATAACCCCATTTTTTAAACCCACAACGTATCATGTATGCTGTTCATAAATCCCCTTTTACACATATATTCAACCATGTTGAAATCAATAAAAAGGGGTGAGGATGAGATAGTTCACAGGAGTAAAACCCCTCGTATTGTTCAAAGCCCTGCGCAAACTTCAGCTTCAACCATCATGCAATCGTTTTCTGAAATTCGATTTTGAAACTAAAATAAAATAAGTTCTTATAAGATTTAATAAATGCGTTTATGATTCTAGACCATAATGTTGATTGTGCTTTTGCCAGCTTCGATCGACACAACTTTGCAAAACCTTTTTCACAGCAGCCTTTTTGCAACATTCTCTCCACTGCTCCATTAAAGTTCACATTTGGTCCATAAAGTGAAACCATGTGTTCACTGGCACCAATAACACAGACAGAACACATGTTTCATGCATTGGCTAGAGAGGAGAAGACACAGCTGACTTGAACTTGCGTTTACAATCTACTCAATTTAGTGCATGTATGAGCAATCTGCTCAACTTCTCCAAGCTGAGCCCCTTCTAATCCCCCCCCCCCTCTTCTATGAATCTTCTATGCAACCCACCCCATCCCAAACCTACCCTGCTCCCCCACCTCCCCAGCCCCATCTAGTCAAACGCATGTGAACATACGTTGCGTTGACTAGTGGACCGTCCATGCGCCGATTTACATAAATGCAAGCGTCACGGGCGTTGCTTCCCTGTTGGCTCTTTTAAATTATTAACGAAAACATTTGCCCCCCCCCCCTCTCCACCCTGTTAAGCTATTTTATATCATATCTATGTATTTTTATTCTAGATCCGTCCTTCGACTTGACATTAGGCGCTTATAGCAGCATTATCTTGTGTGCTTATAAGCACAGGCTGACAATAGGTGGGTATGGCAAACGATCTGTGTAAATATGATTTTAAAAAATTGTCACTGACCACCCCCGTCCCTTATTTGCTTTACATTAACCTATCCCCTATATAGGTCGACTTACACAGATGTGAACTGGAGAAGTAAAAGTAAAACAATATGAGCAATATTACAGTTTTGATATTGATGTGAACTCAGGTGTCCCCACATTATGTACATCAGCTGCACATAGTTGAAAAACTATACTGATTACAATTTGCCTACTTGACAATTCATTTGGAACGGGTTCATGAGCGTCGGTTTGGCCTGCATGGTTCACTATGGCGGGCTAAGACGTCATATATAAGACAAGTTAAAATGAACAGGGTACGATATAAAAGAACAAC
This sequence comes from Hydroides elegans, assembly GCA_001703475.1. Classification (NCBI taxonomy): domain Eukaryota; kingdom Metazoa; phylum Annelida; class Polychaeta; order Sabellida; family Serpulidae; genus Hydroides; species Hydroides elegans. The sequence continues at coordinate 10,928 of LQRL01008249.1, forward strand.
AGTCTATACTCATTTCTTCTCATCGATGCTTCTGATATGGAAGCGCCAGCTGGGGTCAGGAGGATATATGATTTTCATTATTCCCATCGCGGCAGCTTTGTTTTCTCTCGATTCCAAACAATCACCCACCCATCGCGTTCGCACCACAGTTGTTGGATGAAAAGAAACGAAAAGACATACACATTTGGCGTGCGCTCGTTAGATTGTGGCGAGCCCGATGATATACGAAATGAAAAGTTGTTCTCATAAAAGAAATACACCGAGACATTAATGCGAACAAGCTGGCGAGCGCTGCCCTAAAGTCTGACGACTTTGCAAATCGTGTATTCTTAGTAAATAAACAAAGCGGTGAGGCAAGGGCAAACGGAAGAGAAAGTGAACAGGCGCATGTGTTTTCAATGAGTGGAATATATATCTGGAGTCAATATAGACAAATAGGAAATGTTCAACTGCATGAAAGAGATGAATACCGATGGTATGGCATGTTAACTGGGTGGCAACATTATTAACCCTCTATCCGCTGTTATCACTACTGAATCCCCCCCCCCCGCAACGTTCGAATCCCCCGTTCTCCCTACGTAAACGACAAATATGCAACGTCTTATGTCTGAAGTTATGATGACGTAACTTACAAAGAATACACGTATACGCAAGCTTGTCCAATAGGGCTAGGTCCGTATGCATAGGATATGATATGCGATGCTATTTTTTTCTGAATTAATGTATGGAAAATATCGTGATTGCGTTTTTTAAACGCCTACTGTTAAAATTTAGGCCCAATCATTTCCAGGGTGGGCCAGTTGACAGCAAATAAATGTTTGTATAGACGGTGAGTAGGCCGCAGTTCAAAAATTATGTGCTATACAAGCAATCAATCCTGTACAAAAAATTACCAAACCAACAGCAAAAAAAAATATGTTAAAAACTATGTATTTAGACAGACGTGTGTTACACCGGTATTTAGCCATTTTAATCAAACACTTCAATACGTTTAAATAATCACTTTGAACCGGGTGGGTAGCCATCTTAACTTGGCGTGTGTTTAAGTTTACACAGCTTGTATTACTTTTCTGATATCCATCCCAACTGAGTAAAGAAAAAGTTCTCAGGTGGAGAGAGAGAAAAAGGCGCTATTTTGAAAGACCATGTGGCCTGGCCAGGAAAGGATCCACGTTTTAACCATTTTTAAGAGTATAACTCTAATTAATATGGATATAATCCAATTAGTTTTAACAATAATTATACGAGTAATTAAAACATATAAGACGGTTTAATATTCTTCTTTGAAGTATCTCTCCATTGTCGCAATATATCATTCGTTCTCTCTCATCCTTCCTTCTTCCTTTCCTCTCTCTCTCTCTCTCTCTCTCTCTCTCCTTCTCTGCCTTTCTATCTCTATCTTCCTCTCCCTCTCTTTCACTTTCACTCTCTTTTCTTTCTTGTTCTTCCATGGAAACACTTTCATTTTCGTCCGGGAGCACCTCAGTCATGGTCACAGATGTGAAACATGTCTGGCCTGTATTTGTATTTTTCTACATGAAGTGGTCAAAAATATGCACAACAACAAAAATTACACACACCATGGATAATGCCAGATGGGAAGAGCAGCTACAGACAACCAGACTGTTTGGGGGTGAGGGATAGTGCTATGAGGGTAGGGGGTGGAGGGAGATAGGGGGATGGAGGGGCTTGAGGGATTTAACAGATACCAGTCTGCGTGAGGCATGAGATGATGATGTTCAGATGTTGCTATCTATTCAAACCAGAAACACGCAATGATTTGGTGTTTTGCTGCAGAACATGATTGTAGGCCTGGTTGAGAACAGAAATAGCATGTTTAGCAATCCAGGGGCCCAAGTTGCAAGAACCGGTACTTTGTGTATTGTCATTTTGCGATTTATTATATCAAATTTGAATACGAAGGCCTATAATTAGGCCATGTTTATGTGTTTTTGTAGATCATTTGCTGCTGAATGATAACAACAGTAGTAAAGGCATTTCAATGAAAATATTAGTTCCAATATGAGTAGGCCTTCAGTCTTTATTCCTTTTTAATAGTTTTTTCCACGTTGGTTAGCCTTATTCTGAAGAAAATCGTAGGTTCCCTTGATCTAATTCTTATGTAAAGTTTGCTCAAGTCATATAGCATTTGCTTGTAATTTCTAGTTTGGTTGTTGCCTGTTTGCAATCTCGCTAACTGGGTTCGCATGTGCGTGTGTGTTGTATGGTCTCAATAAAAGTGTTGTAATTTATTATTGCATTCTGTCTAAAATCATCAGCTATTTACTCTGAAATCGTTACTAATTAATTTGTTACCGCCTCTTGTGAAGTCTAAGACAAAGGATCTTCGTATAACGCCTTTATCTGTCTGTTCGTTTCTATATATCGTTTGAAAGCTATTTGATTGTTATTTATTAGGCGCCCAGGGTTTAAACATTTCTTATCATCATTAAATATAAAAAGATACCTAAAAGATGGCTCTCTTATAAAATACAAAAGTACTCACATCATAGGCCTACTGTATGTAGACACAGAACAGGATTGCCACAGGCCCATCAAACAGTTTCTCCGATTTGATAGAAAGTTATGTCGGACCTTTCCAAACAAGGCAGGAGTACCCAACGGGTCATTTTTCAAAAAGTATCTCATTTTACTTCATTTGACATGAAATGAATTCTAAACTTCTTTTAACCTAAAAGTTATTATTAGTTATGGAATGATTTTATTCTTAATTTGCCAGTCAGGAACAGAGAGGATTTTGTGCTAGCAACTTTACACAGAACTGCCAGCAGAATTAAACATTCACATACCGAAACGTAACTTTCTGATATATCATAGAAAAGCTACTTTTTGTGTTTTGTTATATAATTCTTCTATGAACAAGTGCATCTCAGTTATATCCCTATGACTTAATGCCATTTCTTTTTGAAACCGAAGATGGTTTATGCTATAGAAACATATCTTTTATTTGGTTTTATTCTTATAAAATACCAGGAAAATACAAATAATGTGAGATGCAACATTTTATCTATTCTGTTCTGTGAAAATGCCAGCAAGATAGAAATTTGATAAGAATAGAGATTTCACCGAATAAATCGCTAGGTACTCCTGACAAGGGTCGGTCAGATGCCAGACGTGCTAAGCAGTAACTAGGAGTGACCTTTGTTATTGCAGAGGCAGCAAATGAACAGGTGGTTTTATGGACATCTTGAGGTATAGTACAGGTAGGGGAATGGGGAAAGAGAGAGAGAGAGAGAGAGAGAGAGAGAGAGAGAGAGAGAGGAG
>LQRL01008295.1:5507-24643 GCA_001703475.1 Hydroides elegans
AATGTTTTGAAGAGAAATAAACTTCATATATAAATGCACAATTGTTGTTTATATAGAGTTTTGCATACAGCTGGTTCATATCCAAGGTATGTTCCTTTCACAAAAAAGTTAACGTAATGTTAACTACTGCATGTTGGATATATAATATTGTACAAGTAATGCTCTGATTATTACATAATAAATTTACAAAACAGCAATTATAACTTTAACGAGAGGAATATTATGCTCGGAAGAGCATATAATTCTGTTATCTTTTTTTTCATGAGAAATGAAATTGAAACCTTATTTATCTAGACAATACTTGCATAATAACATTTTTAAATCCATGCGAGTTCTCTAAAGAAAGACTAACATATATAATCTCACGTGCTTGTTGCCATGGATAGTCTATCTAATTTATCTTTCTTCACTTAAATTGCAACATCCTTTATTGCATTCTTAACCCAAACAACATAAGAAGGGCTGTCCAAACGCTGTATTAGCACTTTGACGCAATAATTACGTCATATTTACATCGACAATGCCAGCCTACTCAGCTCCCACTCTATTGAATATGCGTTATGATTGACGTGTGTTTGATGGCATAACAAGTCGCATTGCTAATTAAAGGCAGCCAATAAGAGGAGACAAATAAGGGTTCAAGGGTCAGCTAAGCTAATTAGAATAATGTTATGCATTTGAAGCTTTACAGGGATGTCGTGAGATTCGACGTCGCTTGCATCCAAACATTTATATTTTCCACGTTTATTATCAATCAAAACAATTTTTCATAATTTTTACCAGCCGATAAATAACTTCATGTTATTTGTTACATTATGGTATAATTTTGATGTTTGTTCATAGCTCCTAAGACAAAGTTATGGAGGTGACAAATTTCGCAAACAAAAACGGACCAAAAATATAATCTGCTCCGTTTTCGTAAACTAAAAAGATAGCAGATAATTATACTACTACTCCTAGTTTGTTTGAGAAACTCAGGTCAGTCACATTTCGTATTAGTTAACATCAAAGGTATCCACAATCGTCAGAAACGAGACTACTTATCTATATTCATACAAAAAGTCGTTCAGTACGCATATGAAATAAATAAGGCCAAATCATTGAAATATTAGAATGGTCAAGTAAATAACTTGTTTGCTTATAATACATGCGGTCGGATCACACACCTATTTTGAAAACATTTGCTTCATGATTATTGGAGTCAGGCTATACACCAGTGCTATTTTTTTTAAAAAAAGTGAGAGCATTCCAGTTTTCGGTTTCAGTTTCAACTGTTGCATAATGAGCAAGCAATATGAACTTTCCGAATATGATTCATGCAACCCTGGGAGTTCAAAGAGTGCATAGATGAGCTAATAGTTCTACCTTTATAGTTTACAATCTACATGTTGATTTCAATTATTTCATTGACATTTAATTTGAAAACATGTTATTATCGAGTGTTAAACACTAGAAATAACATAAATAGAATTTACAGCACCTAATGGTTACCGATTTGGCTCTCAACCAAGATTATTGCGTATTATGCTCAAAGACGGTGTCGATTAACGTTGCTTCACGTTAAACTATACAAGACCATCAGTGGATTATGGAATCACAAAATTCCCCAAGTAAAATACCCTCAATAAGTCCATGGAGTAGCTGGTCAAACTGCCAATCTACAGATCGACGGATTCTTGAAAATTCATTCTTAAAGGATGTTTCACTCAAATAAAATTTGTATCTGTTAATAACACCAGGATGTTTGTTTTAAGTGTTTGTTCATATGTATTTCCATCGTTACCTAAACTTTCCAGACTTCTCATTGCAAGGTGACATAAGCTATGCCAAATTGTGTCTGAATATTTGCTACACAGGTTGTTTTCATTTGCACGAATCCCTTTACATGATCATATGACAGTCTTGTTTTTTTCATGAAATCATTGTTATTGTAACTGTTCCAAACCAATCAGGACACACCACGTTATAATAAAATTGCTATAAAATAACACATTAAAACATTTCACAAATCATAAGACCTTATGGTCGATGCATGGAAAGACGAATTCTTGATTATACTGAAAATTGCTCCAAAATTAATCATGGATAACCGCGTCTTTATTGTTGCAGTATTGCTCCTTTCTCAAGGCGCTTTCGCGGATGCTTGGCTGCTGTAAGTATCAATTTTTGCAAATGTTCAATTTATTTTGAAATACAGATCAATATTTTAATGATTTATTTGAAAATAATAAATAATAAAGCACACATGAGGAATCTATTACATCTCAAACCTTAATAATAAATCTGAACCCAGAAATTCATGTGCATATCGCAAATTACAGTTTAAAAGAAATATTCAAATACATGTACCAGCAGATAGATGTTTAGTGTGAAAAGCATTTTGGTGATTAACTTGGTGATAATGGAACTTATATCTTATATCATCAGGAAAGTGATTCTAACCTTGTCATAATTAGACTTATATATTATATCATTTTGAAAGCTATTCCAACTTTGTCATTATAAAATGTTGGTTAACTTCTATCATCAGGAAGGCTGTAGGGGCGGTGGCAGGCGCTGGGGCAGTTATTATCGGTGCCCCAGTTGTTGTTGGAGCCATGGGCTTTGGTGCAGCGGGTATTGGTGCAGGAAGCATGGCCGCCGGGATGATGTCATCAGCTGCAATAGCCAATGGGGGAGGGATAGCTGCAGGTACATAAGTTATTATAGTTATGATGGCTCTTATCATAGTTGAAATGATAATAGTAATTATAATGATGATAAAGATAAACATGCTAATGATAATAATAACAATAAATTCAATAATAGTAGTTATAATTATTTTTGGCTTTCCTTGCTAGCGAACAAAGCATTTCCAAATTGAGTCATATTAAACCGACATTTCAGGTTCAACAGTAGCCATCCTGCAGTCTGTAGGTGCAGCTGGTCTGGGAGCGACGGGAACCCTTGCAGCTGGGACTGCAGGGGCAGGAGTTGGATATGCAGCTGGAAAAGCGATCGAAGATAAAGATAAAAATAATAACAAAAAATAGAAATAAATGGACTGTACGTGCCCACAGATTATTCGAAGAATTACTTTTAAATATGCGTCCTCGTTATGTTTGGTTTTATTTTTATTTGCTAGATTATTTAAATACTTTTTGCGCATATCATATTTTTGTTGTTAAAACTACAAACGAATTATTTAAATAGTTAAGGGTATATTTGAAATGTCTGGTTTTGTTATAATGTTTTACCTAAATTTAATGATAAATATTTGATATTGAACAATCAGTAATGCCACGACAAAATGTTGTAAGAGGTAATGATAAACATATTATATAACCATCATTTATACCTTGACATATTAAGAAATAAATGCTGAATAAGCCAAGTACTTTAAGTATTTACTGATATAAGAAAGCAATTTATTGCATGGTCAATTCATATCAACATAAATGATGGTGTTTACTGATTTATATATGATAGTTAAATGTACAAGGGATATAAAGATAAGTGTGCTTTATCGATATACATAATGAGACGCCCCGTACTCGAAACTGCTGTTTGTGATGCTACAGATAACGGCAAAAAGCATTGATTTAGATTTTTAACTTTATTGAGACACAATAATTTATTTGGATATATATTACAAAATAATTATCTACCGACTCTTTAATGCGTTATTTTTATCATTTTGCATTTAGCATCGCGACGTAAATCATATTAACGTACTAAGTATGTAAATTAATTTATTTATCATTTGCTATTTAAATGCACGGGTGCTTTTATGGATATACACAATACATAGTAACTTTTGAAATTTATTCTTTGATTCTAATCAGTTGAATTTAATAATTATTTAGTAATTAGTATCAAATAAGCAATGGCTCGGTGTTATGAATTATATCGTAACCATGAGTTCCCACCTTTGTTTGTTACTGTGATGGCAGGTTTATATCACTGCACTAAGTTTCTTCTGGATAAATGTGATGTAAATGTCAATGAAGTGTGTTGTGGAGCAACTGCTTTGACTATAGCAATAACTAATAACCATGAAAACGTTATCAGCCTGCTTATAAATCACAGAGATATCATATTACAAAGACAGCCTCACCAGGAAGGCACATATCTCCAAATTGCGATGATGTACAATTTTAAAATATTCAGACAATTATTGGACAATGAACACATCAATGTCAATGAACCTAATGTTCACGGTGACACGGTTTTTCATTTGGCATGCTGTCAGGATTATGTAGATGCATTGCGATTACTTTTATCTCCTAGATACAAACCACGAGTCAACATGATCGCTGAACGGCTATCAGCATCACATCAAGCCTGTTGTAATGGTAACTTTGCAATAATGAAATTACTGGAAGACAATGATTGCTTTCAACCTTTTGCCAATCATGATCGACACACGCCATTTGTTTTAGCATGTTGTCGAAACAATGTCAGTATAATAAGATACATACTTACCGATGCAAACAGATCTTTTAAATGGAAAAGTCAAGGTACCGAGTTATTTAACGGCTTAGGATTCGCTTGTGAATTCGGTGACATAGCCATGATCGATATTCTACTTAAACATATGAATGTTTCACTATTACTTCTATTTAGATGTCTTTCAGCAACAATCATGAGAAGCAAATTAAAGGCTTCTGTTGTCATAATCAAAAACATATTTGAAAGGTTTCAAGAGCCAACGAGAACTATGAAAGGGTGTTTAGGTAAAGTGATGTGTCTTGCTTTTATAAGGAATTATCTTGAAGGCTGTTTCTTGGTCCCGCACACGGAACTATCAAGGGATTTGTTTTGCTTGTGGGAGCATGCATTACGTTGGGGTCTACATTCATGTCATTCTCTTTTTCGAATTCCAACCACTCAAGTTCAAATTGACAATGTTATTTACAGTGAAATCGTTAAAATCGTTAAAATTGTCAGAAAAGCGTCAGGTGTAATCACAAATACATATAAAATCGATGAAGAACTTCTCTATTACAGTTTGAAATACAAAAACGAAATTATGCTTAGGATAATGTGTAATGCGAAAAAACTAACCCCAATTGAACGATTTGTGACTAATCTGAAATCTAAAGGAATTAGCCTCAGGAATATTTCTATAAGTACACCACATCTAATGCATCTGCTAAGAAGGAATATGGTGATACAGTATATACTGAGACGACAAACTTAGTTGATTTTAAAAGATGGTATCTAGTGCTAAAAACTATTTCCAGTACACTTCCAATCATCAGTCAAAATCCATCTGAGGTAGTTCGTTATGATAAAGTACCAGAAGTAGTCAATAAAATTTTATCAAACATCAAAGAACAACAATTAAGACTTAAAGTCTTTGAATGACTATGTACCTATTTAGACATAAATCAAAAACAAAAAGAAATAGACTTAGTTACTAGAACTATTCGCTCGCTCTTGAAAACGATAAGTAGTACAATTGGGGCGGGAAATAAGCTATTCGAATTTACATATGTCCAAGTTGGAAGCTCCAAAGAAGGAACGCGGCCCTACATGCCTGATGAGTTTGATTTTTTACTTTGGTGTAAAAACATACAAGAGTACTTATATATCGAACCTTATGAAATTTTTCCTTTTCTTTCAGTCATTAGAGTTAAAAGTGACATATCAGCAGGTTTTCTAAAAGATTTTATACGGGACAAAAATCTTATTAATGTGGGTGTTTTTAAAAGTCATTTATACCAGTTGATTTATCATGCAATCAGGAGGGCTGTCCCTAAAAGAGTTTTTAGAAAGTATTTGTTTCTGGATGAAGACTTTTTCGAGTTCAAAGAAATTTCATGTCTTCACCTTATTTGGCGAGGATCACATTATAAAGACATGAAAATCACGGTAGATCTTAAATATGAACACTATAAACCACCTTATCGATACACCAAGAATGATTGTACGTATTATGTGTTTGGCAAAGAGCATGCGCTTAATAACACTAACCATCATGTATGTCAAGTAGCATTTTCAGATGTTGAATTAAAGCTTATAAACCAACTTCCAAAATGTGCAAAGGAAGGGTTTCAATTAATTAAAGCAATGCGTGTAGCGTCCCTGTTTCCAAAGAACCTTATTATACTTTTGACAGAGGTATATTGTCTTCAAGACTGTCTTAAAACATACATATTAAAGACTAGCTTGTTTTATTGCTGGTTTACAATAAACACCTTGAAAATACCAGCTGACACAATTTAACGTAGAGAAGAGTGGGCATATCTAATAGTTAGTCACTTGGAACAAAGGCTTTTGACAAGTGGATATCTTCCAACACTGTTTGACATAAAACGTCATGTCCGAGGTTTTTACCTTTTTTCATGTGTGCACAAATCGGTTCCTTTTAATCGTGAGACAGCATGTTGTAAACATCGCAAGAATCTTTTATTAATATGCACTTACTTAAGATCAATTTTGGAAATAATCCTAAAATCTAACAATGGACCTATTACATCTTTGCGCGGAATCGCACAGATAACTAGCATAGTAGATCCGCATATATGGTATACGAATGGAATTATAGACTAGATAAAAATTTATTCTTTTAAGCTTAAGGAGATTTAGGCTTGAATTATATTCTTTGCTTCAACTAAATGTGGGTTATTGTTTTAAATATTTGCGGATCCAATATGTTTGATTTGTTTTAGATGTAAATTTATTTCAAGTGTAAAAGCTATTTACCAAGACTAGTTTTACCAGGATACGGATGTCTTTTTATTGTCTTTAATAAAACAATAAAGATTGTCTTCGCAGAACTATTCTTGTTCGATGCCCTGATGTGTTTTTTTGTAATATATGTATGCAGCAATTCTATTTGTACCAATTCACTAATACATTATTCATATGAAGCTGTTAACCTTTAAGTAATTGTGAAACGATGAAACTGGCAAACAACATGTTTTGTATTTAAAACACGAAACATTAATCATTGTGATCAAATGCCGTAAGGGTATTGCAATAAAAATGTAGTTCTTGTGTCTTTTTATATTTATTTACATTTTCAACTATGTTTTAGCTAGACAAAATCTAATATTTGAATCAAATTAACATCACTGCAGCGGGATTCACCATGCCCACGTATATGAAAAAAATACATATGCATTATTTCTTATTTCCCTTATAATGTCACATATTCATATTATAATATTGCAAACAGTATTAGGCAAAGGCAAACCGTTATACATGCTTAGCAGGTTTAAAACGTTATAATACATATTTTAATTTGATTTTATGCAAACATAATTTGATATGAAACATAATGTTGAACGTATAGCAGACATAAAATGTTAATGCATTAAGTTTTTGGAATAATATTATATTAATTAAATAATAATCACCAAATGATGCACTAGCGTATACATGATTCGTATCATTAACCTTGGTAAAGTAACCAATTAAAATAAGCGCCAACATTCACGAACAATAGAATATATGTTTTTGAACGCATGAAAACTATAACAAAATTAGGACAAAAATTATTTGATTTAATGACGATATGTACAAAATATAGTTATAATCTTATCTCGTGCGCTAATTAACCTGATATAATGAATAATTATTTCATTACATGCCTTTCTAGTAGTTTTAGTGCTTGGCTGGAATGAAAACGACTTGGCGCATGTTATTACGCACTAAAATCACTATTGTTTAAGAGTATTGTTGAGGGCTTTTCCTTATCATTTCTTTAGAAACGTTGCTTTTATTAGGCCGGTCATAATCGGTTTTCTTATCGCCCTCTTATCAACCTTTGATTCATATATAAGTGTACGTTGAATGTCATTGCATCATTGCATCAATATAAGTTAATTTGTTGTTGCGAAACAAATCGTTCATTCTATAAAAAGTAGAACAAGTACTGGATGATGGATAAACGCATTATAGTCGTTATATTATTGCTTTCTTGTAGGGGTTCACTAGCCGAAGTATGTGTGTGGTAAGTATCACTTTTCATTAAATGTATGAATCGATTTTCAAAGCGATCGATGAAGACAATTATGTTTATATCCATTTTGATATAAGCATCATTCTTGTGCAACACTAATAATGTCCCATACAGAGAAAATATAAGGTTTGATATGGGAAAAATAACATTAAGTTATGAATGCTGCTTATTATGATGCAGTTTTCTGTTGTTTGTTTAATACGACAAAAGTGTAAATAGCTCAAATCTTTCCTTAATTCTGGGTGGAAATTCTTATTTATGTATTTTTCAACAATACAGCGAATATTTGCTGCATGCATACATATTTTGAACAGTTTTGCTTAATTCTTAATAAAAAAGGAGACAACCTTCGTTCTATAAAAATATGAACGATGAATAAGATTTTGAACAGTGTATTTTTTCTGTACATGTACTTTACATAAATATAACAAACAAACGAAACTGTAGCAAACAGTAGGAAGGCATTGCAGTAGGAAGGATGACATTATACATATATCTGCATTAATATTTGAATGTGCTACGTTGCACTTATACGAGCATATTGCAAACGAGATGTATAGTAAATATATGTTAGATAATGCTTAAACGCTTTCTTTCTTTTGTCTTTGTATCATATGCAATAACTATTTCAACTCTTTGTTTTACTATGGTTCCTTAAGATGATCGCCAGCTAAATTGACATACGCATTTAATGAAATAGAATACTTTCAAGCAAATATTAATGGTAATATCATACAAACATCGCATATTAAAACCATATTTTGACATTCACACTATATTACTACATTCACATGAATTCGTTTTATTGTAATTTTGTAATGTTCTCTTTTTAAAAAGGAGTATTGCATAACATATCAATAATATTATCCAATTATCATCCCAATAAAGGGAGTTTATTAATGTTTAATGATATACAAACTATACATGAAATATATTTGTAAAACAAGCTGACAACGTCGTTGTTAAATCAGACATGAGTTAACATTGTGTCCAGGTAACATTTCGCTAAACATATAAACCCATCTTGCAACTTAACCTCATCATTATCTCATACCGGCCTAGAATGAACTCATCCCAGCATACAGTCATAATGAGGTTAAGTGAAAGCTGAGATAATTGAAGTGTATATTTCACACGCAGTATGTAGGAGCAGCGATGGAGGGGGTTAATGAATCAATCATCGTCTTTTAGACAAACCTGTGACCTAGTAAAAAATAAAATGTATACAAAACGGCATTGTGGCGAAGGTAATAAATTGAACAATTAAACCAAAATACGTTTTTTGGTTTGTTGAACATGAGTTATTATTTAGTTGAGGAGCGGGATTAATATTCCACAAATAACATGGTTGACTTATCTATTTCCAAGGCAATATGTAGGAGCAGCGGTCGGTGCCGGCGTGGTTATCGCGGGTGCCCCTGTAGTTGTTGGAGCAATGGGATTCGGAAGTACCATTGCTGCCGGTAGCTATGCCGCTGGCATGATGTCCGCAGCAGCTACAGCGAATGGCGGAGCGGTGGCAGCAGGTAAAGTTATTATGGACGGGAGAATTATTATGGACGTTATAATTTCATATTAAATTACAGCTGTTTATATAAACGAGCAACTGATTACTGACTTACTGTTTTGGAAAAATCGCGCATTTCATGTAGTTTATTCTGTTCTGAATATTGTACTGTATCTACAGTCATAATGTTAATTGATCAAATTAAATTCCTTAAAATCATAACACAGAAGAATATATTTCATTTCAATAGGTGTATGGATAAACTCTTGTTTTATTAGGTTCATTGTATCAATGACATTCAGTAATTGATTAAAGTGTAATTTGAATGGTGCAATTTATTAATTTTACGATAGCTAACAAGATATATACATTGCAGTGGCCTCTGTACAACCTCAAGAACCCTTAAGTATATATAATACATTTCAGGATCAACAGTTGCTGTATTACAATCAATAGGTGCAGCTGGTCTTGGTACGACAGGAACCCTTGTAGCTGGAACTACTGGAGCAGGGGCGGGTTATTTTGCAGGGAGCTTTGTGTGCAATTAAACTATTAATGATTTTGCAGAAGACTTATTTTGAATAACCTATAGTTATTCATCAATGTTTTTGTCTGATATTTTTTTATAAATTTAATAAGTAAAGAAACCTTTTTTAGATTAATATGTGTTATAATAGATGTTTAAAAGGAATGGAGACTATATATATAGTGCTCAATATTCTATTTTTTGTTATTTATTATTGTAGTAAATATAGATAAAAAGCTAAAACATATTTCACTTAAGTCGCTCTATCTTACGAGACTAAACGTTTTACGTAAATACATTTTCATTTGAATTTAGATGTACATTCAATGTCAATGCTATTTAGTAATAGACTTCGATACTATTATATATACTAGTTAATAAGTGATGGACTTCTATGTGATTGGTTTCTGTATGAAGGCTTGTCGTGGTCAAACAGTATTTCCCCTGCAAACCAAACAAAACATGTATAGGAGATTTCTATTATTATTCTCTGTGTCTTATACACTCAGAACAAAGAGAACAAGAAAACCTACTTTATAAATATGATAAACTTTTGACTGACCAAAAATACATTTATTTGAAAATGTCAACCCTTTATGCAAATAGCATATAGTCGGATAAAAATACATCACAACTTAACCCCCAGAAGGATAGTTGTCCTAATATGAGTTGTGGTGAATACACCCTATTATTAATTCAAACGCCCATAAATACACAATTATGAATATAATTGAATTTATAGACATCGAGAAGTCCATTTAGTGTTGTTTGTAAAAGGAAATTGTGATTCTACATGCTGGGCTTTAACAAGGGCCTTGTTGCACATTTTATGAATAATAATAATATTTACATGCTTATATTATTGGAATGTGTATTCTTAATATAGGATTGGATTTTAAAGCAACATTTATACACAGTACTTAATGGCTTATACATGTACATAAAAGCTTTCCTCTCCTTTCTTTTTCTCATTTGTTGACGATACATCGAACAGTCAAGTTCATTTTTTTCTTAAAACCCCACATCCCACCCTAGTCATCCTTTTAGCAGTAGGGTATAATTTGGATTATTATGTTACAATATGTTTCACATTTGTTCTGCCATCAATAATGTTTATGTTAATTGAGTGTTTGTTCTTATTCAATATAGTTTATTGTGTCGCGTTTTGGTGCCAACTAAAAATGCACTATTTAACCTTTCATTCATGTGGATCACTTTTTACTATTTGTGAAAATTGTATTAAAATAGGAATAATACCCGAAGGGTCCTTACCAAAATGGTTATGAACCTAACGGATGGGAATAGTAATGCCCCGGCGCGGGCATTGCTTTTTCCTTCCCAGATGATCAATAACCAATTTGGTATGGATCTTGAAGATTGTATTTCTTTTATTACATGAAAAAATGAACCAAATATGGAAATATAAGAGGTCGCAGCTACGGGGCAATGTTAAAAGTATTATTACCCGGGGGAAATTGTCCGGCATATTGCTTCAACCATGTAATTTAATATAATAATGGCCAATTCAATAAAATGTGCCTTGCGCAATACAACACTATTGTGCATTTTTCAATTTTCCAAGCACAAGCTTTACTCTGATAGTACTGGACGTATACGATAGCCGATAAATAAGAACTCTTTTTCTGTCAGGCTTATATTTCCTAAAATTCATAAAACATCATCTGATTTTAAAAATACTGGCTGTAATAGGACGTTATTAGATATTGTCAGTATCTAATTAAACCTTGACAAAATGTAATATTAACAAGCAGATTTGTGCCCAATAAAAATGTATCTAATAGACAGCAAAAATTCACTTGAACAGAAGCATAAGTGTTATTATGCAACATGTCATGCATGTAACTAAGAACCGCCCAATTATAAGTTGCTGTTATAGGTGTGGCTTAAATGGTGTCGTGGAAAAACTTGTAGTTCACTTAACATATCTATAAATTTACAATTTAAACTACAGAGTGATATATTAAAAATAATTCAATATGGATAAAAGAGCAGCCTTTTTATCCGTATTGCTGATGTGTAAATAAGCGCTCTTTTCTAAAGCGTTGTGTAAATAATGTTCTTTTGCAATGCTCTCACATTGTATAAGTGAAGAGCTTGGGTTTTCGTCATCGTCATTATCGATATTGTTTGTAATGTCATAGTATTTACTTATTATTATCCAATCAGGATACACCACGTTACCCAAAAATTACATATAAGCGTATCCGATGTAATCCTCAAACCATTAACATGTATATATAAGTGTTAATTCAAATTTTAAAATTCCTGATGCATATCATTTGATGCGAATACAACTTTCATTCAGCCATGGATAAATTTGTTTTTGTGTTTTTATTATTAATATCTTGCAAGGGTTCATTAGCTGAGGTGTGGGTATGGTAACAAATGAGATTAAACGTTTTGCTAAGCAATGCGACTAAGGCAAGAAAAATAATTGTCGAAATAAGACAAACACATACATCCTGATAGTTACTATTCTTGTTCTGATGAAAATTATCTCTTTTTTTCAATGAAACTAAATAATATGTGTATTAATAAGCCCAGCTTTCGTGACACGAAAACTGGGTTTGTGAGATCGGTCGGTGTCGTCCGCCGTTAGTTTGTTAGTGAGTTAGTTAATTATTCAGTTAACTTTTTTCTCAAACACCTATCTTCTCCCACGGTTTTGATCGTAGAGCTTTCACACTTTAACACGAGCTTCTATATGGCCACCTCATTATGTATTGTGCTCTTAATGACGATTGAACCGCTGTGGTCGCCATAGTGGACTTCGCCATTTCTCTTAGCTACAAAACCTATTTTCTTTCACAGTTTTGGTCGAAGAGCCTTTAAACGTTAAAACATGCTTTTATACGGTCACCTCATTATGAATTGTGCTCTTGATGACGGTCAAATCATTGTGGGCCTCATTGTGGACTTCGTCATTTTCGCCAAATGTGGTCTTATATAGTAAAATCTCTTAGCTACAAAACCTATCTTCTCTCACAGTTTTGTTTCGTAGAGCTTTGGAACTTACACAAACTTCTATATGGACACCTCATTATAGATTGTGCTCTTGATGACGATCAAACCATTGTGGGTGCCATTGCCGTCCTTGCCATTTCCGAACAATTTGATCATATATATAGTAAAACACGCTTAGCTACAAAACCTATCTTATCCCCCAGCGTTGAGCTTTCAAGTTGTTACACAAGCTTCTATATAGTCACCTTATTATTGATTGTGCCCTCGATGACAATCGATACATTGTGGTCGCCATGGTGGACTACGCCATTTCCGCCCAATTTTGTCTTATGTATAGTGAAAGACTCTAGGCTACAGAACCTATCTTCTATCACAGTGTTCTAATGTGGTCACCTCATTAAGTTATATAGGACGATCAGACCATTGTGGTCGTCATGGTGGACTTCGCTATTTACGCCCGATTTGGTCTCATATATAGAAAACACATCTTAATTTAAAAACCTATCTTCTCCCACAGTGTTGGTCACATAACTTTGAAACTGTAACAAAAGCTTCTATATGGTCAACTCATTATCGCCATTTCCACCCAACGATCATAAATTTTGTCGCCAATTTTATCCTTTCCTAACCTTGTCTTTTATACAACCTTGTATTTGATATTTTAACTCGAACTTATACTTAATCTTATCCTTCTAATCTTCAGCAATCTGGTGTTGAGGTGTTGAACTAAATTATACTTACATTTACCATGTTATGCATTTATAAGATTTTGATTATTTTAACGGTAATATGACGATAATCATTCAGTTTTTGCCATATAGGCTTGAATTTAACAATCACTTCGCTTCGTGCCTTGAATAAGTTATTGACTTTTGCTTTATGCCTACGCCATTTATTGACTGCTTGGAATATGGTTGCTTCCCATCTGGCTAGATAGCTCAGTTGGTAGAGTGTCTGCCTAATGATCCCGAGATCGTGGGTTCGAACCTGGATTCGCCCCCAAATTATTTTATTAAAAATGCCGAAATGATATATTTTTTTCTTTTAAATATATAGTCGCATCGATTCGGGAATTCGGTAAATTCATGTTATGAATCGTACATAATTCACTCTTGTAACATAAACATGCTTGTGTGTCGATACATATCACTAGGGGTATGTAGCTCAGTTGGTAGACCATGGGGCCCGCATTCATTAGGTCGTCTTGTATAAATATATCCCAGGTTGTAAGATTATCTTAATGAAAACGAATAGATAATATGTGACTTAGTTAAACTTGATCTCGTGTTTTTAATTACTTTCACACTTAGTGCTTATGCTATACAAACGTTACACATGTGCAAGTAAGTACTTAAATACCTAAGCTATGCACTTAAGCTTTGTCATTGTCAAACCCTTGACAATCTTGTTTATAAATTAATGAATATTGATACTAAAAAATAGGAAGCTAAAATATCTACATATTAAATAAAACTCTTAATTGAGTTAATCAAATAAAGAAAATGAATATTGAACCATGCCACACAATATTTTACTAAATTGATTAATCAATCACGCTGCTATATAAATATTGGTTCTTTCTAAACTGCGATGATGATCTCGATGTATATATAGCGTGTATTCGTACGGATGTAATGGATAAGGTCGCACTTCCGGTTATTTCTGAGATGCGAAAAAATATTTTCTTGTTCCTTATTGCTCCGAAAGCATTTATAACTATCAACAAGTATTCAACTATATTGAGCTGAAATTTAGTTGGAACATACATCCTCTTTCTATTTCTAGGCAGGCCGCAGGTACAGTTGTAGGAGCTGGAACAGTTATCTTTGGTGGTCATCTGATAGTTGGGGCGATGGGATTTGGTGCTGGTGGCATTGCTGCGGGTAACTATGCAGCTGGCTTGATGTCCGCTGCAGCTTCAGCAAATGGCGGCATGGTGGTGGCGGGTAAATAAGTAAGATAGTCAGTTTGTACCGGTGTTCATAGGAGGTCGCCAGTCGCCATGGGTGTCATTAATTTGAAAAGGAGGAACTTACAGACAAAAGACAAGGGCACCAAATGACGCCATCAAAGTAAGATGAAAGCAGCAATAACCCCTTGAATAATGTCAAAACATGTACATTGACAACAATATTCATCGAACACTCATAGAAGCGTAAAATCGTTTGGATGGAAAATTTTATATTAAGTTCTTGGATTATTACCATAAAAACTTACAAGTTTTGATTAAGCAGTCGGTCGGTCACTAAATGCGACCGATATAATTGGCGATGAGATCCGGAGTTCTGGAAGTTAACTTTGTATGATTCCATCCTTCAATCCTACTTTCTTTTGAGTGATGTTACCAACAATTATGTTTATTAAACTAAAGAGAGTAAATATGCAGTCTGTGTCCGCCGCTCGAAAGGCAGTTTATCTGCTTCTGATTACACAATCTATCGTCGGGAAAAAGAATGTGCCCATTGTATATTCACCAAACTTTCACTACGATGGCTCAAAGCAAGCCAAAAACATTATATGTCAAATTCTGGTTAAAAGCATGAGCGCCCATAAATTATGAAGCTGCTCCCTGGAACTTGAACAAGGATGTTGGACTCTCTATAACATTCTATGAAAAAGTGGCCCCAGGTATCGACCGTCAGACTGACTTATGATCCCCTTGAACGTAAACAAGATGTTTTCCTAACAGAATAATACGTTTTTAACACAGACAAATAGTAAATAATACAATGTCAAAGTGGTAAATACTGATATATTGTTATATTATTATATTCGATTTGAAATGATAGAGAAATCATTGAATTTTCACTTTTTCTTCAGAAAATATAGTTATTGTCAAGATGATTAGTATCTCAAATTATGAAAACTGAATATCTGCCAACAAATATGATAAACAAGTATTCCCAATGCTATTGAGTAATGGACTTATATAATATAAGACTACATATAAGTCTAGTTTATAAGTGGCAGATTTTTATATGATTGGCTTCAGTATGAATACTTGTCGTGCATGTCTCTCCTTTAAACAAAACAGAACATGTATGAGAGATTTCTAGTATTTTTTAATGAGTCAGGTATTTTGCAATCAAACAAGTGGACCCACTGTGCAAATATTATAAAATGTTGACTGGCCAAAAATATATTCATTTAAAAATGTCAAACCTTTATGTAAATCACATATAGACGGATAAAAACATTACACCTTAACCCCCTAAGCTGGGATAGCAGTCCAAACAGCGATTATGGTAAATACACCGTATTACTGTATCGAACACCAATAAATAAGAACTCTTTTTCTTTTCGGCTCATTTCCTAAAATCCATTCAAGATTACCTGATAAATAGTGGCTGTAATAAAACATTATTTGATATGATCAGTGAATCGCAATATGTCGCTATCTAATTTAATGCTTGACAAAATGCAATGTCAACAAGGAGATATTCGGAAAGACACATTTAACTAATAAACAACATAGTCTAACCTATGCAAACGTTTCATTCATAGTTCATATCATTGCCTATGAAAACCACAGGTCATGCATGTAACCTAGAACCGCCAAATTATAAGCTGTTGTTATAGGTGTGGCTTAAATGGTATCATAGAAATACTTGTAGTTTACCATACATAACTCGTAAAATAAATGTTTAATTAAGAATAACAAGTAATATTTGGAATATACAAAATATCTAACATGGATAAAAGAGCAGCGTTCTTAACAGTTTTGTTGATGTGTCAATGTACCTTCAGCAATGCCTTTGTTTTGTGAGTACTATGCAAAACCTATGATTTCGTTAATCACAAATAAATTACCCATATATTTTAGATATATCTTTTATCTGATAAATTATTTATATAACTTGAAGAATAACTCCAGAGTTAGTAAGAAAATATCAAAACACATCTATATAAGTGAAACACATTTGACTTTATACGAATCTAAAGGTTCAAATGAGACTTATCTTGTTGAAAGTCATGTTTAAAAAGGTTGTATTTAGCCTTAAGAATCATTAAAAAATACCTAGACCGAACAAAAAATAACATATGTAACGTTCCAGAAGAGAAGTGTGAGAAGATGGTTTGTTTAACTGATTTACAACAAGTATCAGCAAATAATACTGGTTGTATATGAGAAAACATTAATTTCTATTACAGATAAACATTAACTATTTTTACAGCATATGTGCTCCGACCTGGTTGCCGAACGAATAAACCATGATTAAAGATCAGAACAGTATTTTCAATATATATGTGAATTGCTTTTTCCCATTGATATCCTATTATCACACTTTTCAATCAATTTTTCCAAATATATCATAAGTCGTTTCTCATCATAATTCAAGGCAAAATTAGGTTCCCGCTTTTCAATATGCAGATTGGTTTGAAATGTATATCGAATTGAACTGAGTAACAATCGATATCTTTTTTGGAAAACAATCACGCATAAAGATTTACATTTAACCAACGTCAAATTACCTTCATTTGGTATTAATTAAATATGCAGGCCATCTTATTAACACAACTTAACGAATCCTTTAATCCAGTAAAGTTTACAAAATACTTAATTGGAATCATTAAACGTAAACGTTTATTAATTTGGCATTTTTTGCAATCTGTTAACAGCATAAAGAACTTCTAAAACTAAGGCTTTTTGTCAATTTTGGTTCAAATCGTTAAATTTTATGCATATGAATAAAAAGAGTATCCGAATTTTTTTTTGCATTTGATTCATCGATTCGCCTGTTATCCTTTTTCTAATCTTACATATGTATAGTTTTGTTTTACCTACTTTCGACACTTTTTCCGAAAGTGGCTAACCATTTCTGTAAGGATTCATCAAAATTGATTGGCTGAAGAGGAATGCCGACTAAGGTTCCGGGATCGTCACTGAGCACCCCATCATTAAATTTGCAATAACGCGATTTTAGGAAACCTGTATCATAATTTAATTAAAACCCGTATTGCCCAAGATAACTTATGTAAAACAAATAATTAGTCTTTTTTGTATGTAAGTCATACTTCAATAGTGCATGAAAGCAAGAAAATGCCTCCCTAAGAAAAAAAATCGTAATATATTTTGACTTTGCATAATGTTTGCATAATCTTTGTGAAATCATAATTTCGTATTTAACTGGCTGAGAATTATTAAATGTCAGTTTTTCTATTATCAAACAGAAATTTATCTCAGGATACAGAGCACCAATATTTGGTACATTTAAGTAACACTGAAAGTTTCATTTTTTTAACTTAGAAATATCAAATTGGAAAGCTGCATCAGTATGCAAGACGGCAGACAGCGATATATTACTTTCTGAACTCACATTCTTTATCCTATTTTAGCGTACAAAAGTGTTTACTAAAGCATCAACTCAATGCAAATTACAAATCATTTAATTAAAGGATCCAATAGGGCTTTATTAATACCTTTGACATATGGACTTCCCACACAAATATGAATATTTCAAAGAAATTAATTGTCGTTCCTTGCATGGCATTCTGATATAAGAAGCAGCACATATATTACATAATATGGAGAGTTGTAAGTTCATTATGAAATTGAAATAACACAATTGTATAGAAATGAAAACTAAAAGCTAAAAACTAAAAGAATCTAGTAAATGAGGATGCTCTTCCCATTCCCTGCGTTGTGAAAATACGGTAACAAAAGAGGATATATTGGGTAACATATTTTGTGTTGCGATGAATATGAACAATGTGTTATTTAAAAAAAAGATAACTGAAGGGCTCCGTGCAACAATGTGTTAAGTCTGAAATTGTTATTTTGAGTAAAGAGGCAGTGAATGTTTTTAAAATAGTTATTTGTATAAGGATTGGCAAGTAGCCAATGGATGATATTATCGTGATCGTATTGATTTCGTTACACTATATAAGCATATAACATTGATCTATAATCATGTGACACTTTGCAATACATTTTAGCGAAACATGTTAAGTAGACTTTGCACGGAGCCCTATCTGGATATATCTTTCAAGCAAATTAATTAAGACAAAATGATTACAGAAAGATGTCAAAATAATTGTTAAAAACCTTAAAAAAAAACATTTTAAATGTTAAAATTTGTTCTAATGCTTGAAATTCAAACAAAAGCAGCAATACACCTACGTTTTTGAACTGGCATATGCTGCAGAAAAATGTGAAATATTTCAAA
>LQRL01008301.1:0-11432 GCA_001703475.1 Hydroides elegans
GGGGGGGGGGGGGGGGGGGGGGGCGTTGGGGCCTGTTCGTGTTCACTGAATACTTGTTGCATTCTAAACATACTTCATGGGTTGAAACTCTTACGCGGAGCGATGTCGAAACATTTGTGGTTTTCTGGCTATTCCTGAAGCTTTGGCGAAGGCCGAATCGGGCTTCAGTATCATGAAAAAAAAATTGCAGGGCTGTACCTTAACTCATTTTCGAGGTCGCAGCCGTGCGACCTGCTGAAAGAAGCAGGTCGCGCGGCGGATTTTCAGGTCACAAGTGGAATAATTGAATGATGAATGATAAGGATGTATATGGCGCTCAAAGATCAAACACCCTCGGGCGCTCTACAAGACTACATCTTGAACCCACTGCGCCGGGGAAATTACGAGGTCAAGGTGTTTCGTTAAAATAAAGTTGAAATAACGCATTATCTAGCATTTCAAAGCTTACTATTACATATACACTATTATATGACAATATGACATTGTTTGATAGAAAGATAAACTAAAACTTGTGGCCCAAAACTTATATAAAATGTGAATATAAAATGTGAATATAATGGGTGATAATCGAGATGTGAAATTTCATCGATAAACTTCAAGCCATAATCAATTATTTTCATGTCATACATGTTTAATTTGACCAATAATGAGAAACAAGACTGTATAACGAAAGGAAAACTGTTAAACGATGTGATTTATTGTAGATAAAGACTTCGGCCGAAATTGATCTTTCCAACGAATCATCGTTTAGTTATGTTTAAAGTTGTTTTGTTCTATATTGAATAATAATCATGAAAGCGAAGTGGTTAATAAAAACTACTTTCAATCCCCTCTTTTCGCACGCATTCAGTTTGAAAGCTGTAAATTCCTTTATATCTTATCCACTTCCAAAAGACTCAGAATCTAGCCAAAAACACCTCGCTGTCCTCGTACACCAGTGCGCTCAGTTGTAGGACATATTTTATATAAATATGATAAAATAACTTTTAATTCCCTGTCAACTGAGTTTGCCGGATTTATCAAATATTGAATTCTGAATGCGAGCGCCGAAGGCGCGAGCGCTTTTTTAGATCAGAATATTTTGAAACGTTCCATTTCCTGATGAGCTAGGAGATATGGGTCGAAAGGCGTAATTGAATTACATTTGCAATAACTACAAAATACAACGCAAATTAAAAGTGTACATATGACATCAATCTTTAAAATAAGTAAACTTTTGTTAATTGCAGTCTTCCCTTCATAAAGGCCAAATGAGCGATCTCATGATCATCCTATTCAACCCAAAATGCGACGCAGGGACAGAACTGAAAAAAGACTTATTGAAATATGTGTAAAAAGGCGCAATCCATGTATAGAAGAAAAACATTATGGTTTATCATCGATTTGATAAAATTAGCGAGCGTAATAAAATTGTTTAGGAAATGAATGTTCTTTTGTCTGATGCAAAAAAAAGCCCCCGTTATCAAAATGATGGAGGCCTTTCGGGCCCACGACTTTTGAAACCTGGGGTCATTTGCTGAATGGGCCCCTGGACCCCTGAGTTTCGAGCCCTGATGTATATTGTCTGCCTTCATTAGCTCCATAATATTTAGGCCCCAACCCAAAAGGTTGGGGGCCTATAGGTTTTGGGTGTCCGTCCATCTGTCTGCCCGTCTGTCTGATTGTCTGTCCGTCATACTGTTTTATACAGTCTAGAACTTTTGAACGGAAGGTCATAGAGACTTGGTTATAGGCTCAAATGAAATGGATGTGCCTTTTGACAATTTCGGTCAAAAACAACCGACCGGAAGTTGTAAAATTGGCCGAAAATAGCGGCTTCGGGTTTTGGGGTGGTTGGGGCCTGCTCGTGTTTCACAAATACTTCCTTGTTACATTCAATTCGATTATGATAAATGATTAATTTATCGTAATAACATTTATGCTTAATTTCATGAAGCGTAAAGAGTTATTCTTGCAAAATAAAGTTGTTTTCTTATAATGACAGCATTATTGTGTAGTTTTGGGCGTACAAGAATTTTGGAATGATAAATTATTCTGCAATGCTGAGTGTTATAGGTAGTTGGTTATAGACTCAATATTCGGTTCTCTGAATGTTAGTGGGCCTTTTGATAGTTTTGATTCGGTTAAGCGGTGGTGACGGAAATAGGGAAACAAATTCTTAATTTATAGGCAGTTAAGACCTGCTCGTACTTAACAAATATACCTTGTTTACGGACTTAAAACACTACGTCTTCCGCTTAAATCAATACGTTAAAAACACGCATACATTTTTAAGAGAGTGTGATTTTGAAAACTAGTGCGTGATTATTTACAGAACGTACTTGAGATTAAATACTGTATCGATGTTTGTCTTTTTGTAATTTATTAGTGTTAACAGTGATTATTTACATAATTGTAGATCATTGGCAGTCAGGGCGTTGGGAAACACGCACTTGCCTCAGCGCTAGTTGGCATCTCTAACGACTTTGCGTTACAAGTGTAAGTCGGCTTGATTTATATAATTATATAAAATTATTTAATTTTAAATATTTTTATAATTTAATGTAAATAATTATTATGTCTTGATATGTTATAAACACGCGATATTTAATATGCATGTCTTGCTTGCTCGACTAATTTAAACTGTTATTTTGACACCAGATGAAATTAATCATTACACAGGGGTATTCCTAGAGATTCTCGAAGGGCGCCATTTCACAACATATGGGCAAATAAAATCAGTCTGAAAAACAGAAATTCTTCTCTGTGCATGATTTTTCGGTTTTCGATATGGTTTTAACGAATTTTTTGGTCAATAATGGGTAAAATTCAAAAGTTTATTGATGCTTTGTTCCAATTTTTATGGCGCCATCGGGCGCCAAGACCTTTTATTTAGGGCGCCATTTTAAAATTTAGGGCGCCCAAGGCGCCTGGCGCCCTCATAGGAAAACCCCTGAATACACAGGATTTATTTCGATATTTTGGGCCAATTTCACAGCCCAGGTCTAGACCAGGTTCCCGTTTGCTATAACATTAGAACCTAGGCTAGACTAAGGCTGTGAAATTTGCCCATTATGTTCCGAGTACATACCCGGTATACATAGTTGTGAAAACTGGCTTTATTTATTTAAGTATTTGAGTCTTCAAGATATGGGAATACTAAATATAGTTTAAATAATACATGATGTTGAATTCATGTTTAGTCGTGTATCCAGTACTCTGCCACTTCCCGCAGACAAGGACGAGAGCAGACCGAGAATAGACTTCATTGTGTTCATGGTCGACTTGGCCAACCGACAAAGGTAATGGCAAATATATAAAGTAGGCTTAGGCTTCCTGTCTTTAAAAATATTAAAAACTGCGCCTATTAAGCTTTATTATAGATTTTGGCGAATATACATGTAATTCGTTGCTAGGTGAAACTCCCCCTCAAAATAGTGATTCATTACATTGTTTCAGTATACAAAAAGTTTCAAAACAAGTTTCGTAATACTCAACTCAAAATATAATCAAATAAAGTAGAAGTTTTTTTAACGTTTCTCTTTTTTCAGCCTTCGCGTGGTAGAGAAAGCTCTTGGTCACGTGAGCGTGGACTACTTTTTGGGCAAGGTGTGCTTCGTCACTGTCGACAGTAAGTTGAGAAAACACAGAATATATTAAAAAGAATATTTTAATTTATGGACCAGTTCTCTCACCTAAAAAAACAGATTTTGATGTATTAACGCTTTGGGTTGCAAAGTACAGGTGCTATGGAATTCCCGAAGGTTATTCATGCCTTTCAAGACAGATCAACATCCTCTTAACATATGTCTTTGGGTATCATTTATGTACAAGATTTATCTTATGTGAACTGTCTTTGCAGGTGGTTCGACCTCGTCTCATTACATCAGCAGCGACACAGTAACTGAACTCGCCGACAACCATTCCTCGGCTCTACTGCACGCGTCGCTTCAGGTACAAAGAAAATGGGAATCAATGCGGGGGTTTCGAGCAGGAAACTATTATTCTTTTGAAAATAAATGCAGTTTTTGTCAGTCAGAAATTATGCACGCCATTATGAATTAATATCTAGTAAATATGCAATTCTACACCCGTTGCAATCGATATGAGTATTCACAGAGATTGAGTGGAGAAAATAAGCTCATATTCTAGAATCGCAAAAGCTTAAGCGACAAGGACCATGGTCGGCTTTTCTATTTCTGTTTTCTATTTGATGTTCTCTTTTAATTAAGACTTGTCGCATCAACACTTATCACAGCCTTTTCCTTTTGTTTTCCCTTTCTAGGATCGCGAAAGTGTAGTGTCGGTAGCCGAGCGTCTAAGTGGCATGGTTCGAGTAGCTGCTGGTTTCACTCAAGACGTCACTTCGCTTCTCATCGACTCAACGCGGGTGCCATTCAGTGTATGATGCCATGTATGGAGCGACGCCGTAACTTTTTAAGTGTATGACGAAACTGCATGGGATACCACAACGTCTATTAGTTTTTGATGTAAACTGCATACAAACATGACGTCATCGTGTTTCATGGAACGATATTACCGCCTTGGATTTAATGACGTCATCATATTTTGCTGAAATACGTCATTATACTCTTTCAAAACGTCAAAACCTGTGTCACTACTGTGTTCATATTCAGCTGTTTATCATTTTATTGTTATCTGACATCCTGACGCAATTTTCTTTGAAATTATATTTGAATCATCTGTGTTCAAACTATATATATTATATGGCCATATGTTGCATTTAAATAATCTTATCTGATTATATACAGTTTGTTTCATATTAAACACTTTAGGAGAACCAGTTGTGTGTTCAGTATATATGCATTTAGTTTATTGTAAACTTAAACCTTATTAACAGGTTTAATTCAATTAACAGAATCGGACCATTAGTGGTTTGGAGCGTAACTTTGTATACATGATGACCAACATGTGTTTGAAAGATTCTCTGTATTGCTAATAGCATGAATTTTTTTGGAACGCAACCATAACATGGTTTATTCGATCATCGATGGATTAATATTGTTTGCGTTGAGTAACCATGGCATCGAATGACAATGATATGGACTTCGATGATGAAACTCCTCATCAAGAGGAGGAAGACAAAAGTTCCTTTATTGCCATGGAAACGTGGCGAAATCGTCAATATGCAAAATGCATCAAATTGATATCCAAAAGAAATTTCCAGCATCCCGAAGTCAGCGAGGATATGCATGATTGGGTGCTTCGGAATAATCGCTTGGCCTGTGAAGTCGGATCATTGCAAAATGCGAAACAATTAAGGTATATAGAATCGAGGGCTTTGCAACTACTTGAGGAGATGGAAGGTGTTCCATTCTCACAGGAAATAGTATTCCTGGACGCACTGGTAACGACCAATCTCGTCGCCGTCTTGTTAAAGCAGTGTTTTTGTTTCGGCTATGTTCGCAATGGGAACATGGAATCAGTTGCTCAGCGGTTGGGAACTGTTTTAAGACAGTGTTTGGTGAGGATGAGTGAGTATTTTGGGTGCGTTACATCGGAAATGGAAGAGGAGAGTACTGTAGAAACGATGTGCATGGAGTTATTAAACAAGGTTAAATCACAGGGATATTCAAATGAGGTACTGCTCGTTGTTGGTTTGGTGACGATTAATAGTGGACTTAATTTCTTATTAAACAAAGTGCCTTCAACAGCAACAGCTCTATTTAAAACATTCAACGCGCTGTTACCAGAGCAAAGTGTATTCCTGCCAAATACACTGCAACCATCCAATGTTCATTTCACCGTTTTACTGAACGACTATACAAGCTCAACAGAATATTCGCATTTTGCCGCCAGTTTCTCCGAAAATATGCTCAAATTATTTCAGGAATTGAATCTCATCGCTTTGTTTGCCGCAAAAGATTACGTGCAATGTTTGGATCAATTAGAAACCACAAAACTCGCAACAACCAAAGAGGATTTCGCCTATATGAAGGCGTTCATTTATTTCCAACAAGGGCGAATCAAGGAATGCCTCGAAATATGTACCCACATGAATGGGTATAGTCACATGACATCCGGTGCTTATCGTCGATGGTTTAATATCCTTGCGTGTTGTGTGTTTAAACAGAATAAAAAACATGCTTGTGTGCAGTTGTTTAATCAGGCCTTGAATAAAGACGGTGTATCGTTGGTACCTCTTTATAATATGTCGATTGTGTATCGAGCGCTCAGTGTTTATGAGGCAGAATTGGAATGCCTTAAGTTGTTAGCGAAGGAAACACAAAACTCTAAATCGATCACTGCTGAATTTGGTGTAACAAACGAAAAGACATGTCGAAGTGATATCCATGTGTGTTTGAAATTATGCGGTGAGGAGTTGGTTCATGAACGGTTTAGCGGAAGTGATTTAAATGAGGCCGTAGTACTGTATATATATGCAAAACGAGCGTTGGAGCTGAGCGAATTCACCACCGCTTCTAAACAGTATGACAAACTGATACAAATGCTAAGGACTGGTTCGGGTGCTACTAAATGCATAACAACTGGCATCCAAATTCCACATTTGGCAACATTAATGAAAGAACAGGCGTATTGCTTATTGCAAAATGGACAGTTTGAACAATGTATTTCTGTGTGTGACGAGTTCTTAAAAGCAACGATGTCGAGGCATTTGATTGATAAATCGACAGATGACCAGAGTAATCCGTTATCGAGTACAGAGAAGTCCTCACAAAATCGGCCGTCTAGAAGCCCAACAAACATATTCGCTAATTCGGGTTTTGGCTTGGACCATTCTCTGACTGAACCTCAGGATTCGTCGACTCAAAAGCGTAAATCGAACGAAGACGCACCAAATACCAAAGACACTGAGTCGTCAATGGGGCGATTAGCGGTTCTCATGATCAAAGCTGATGCTCTTGCAAATAGGGATCGGCTCGTGGAGGCAATGCGTTGTCTGAATGACGTCATTAACAAATGCGAGGAACTAATGACTCGAGAACCCGAAATCAGTCATGCTTCTAAAGCCCCGCGTGTGGTCAATCAAAGTGGCCAAAGAGTCTCAAACTCTGATAGCAAATATGTACTCAATCTGCTTAAAGATGCCTATGTGAACAAAGCCAATATTCTGGTTGTTATGGAAAAACTGCATGAAGCTGTTCATGTATCGCGTCTTGCGGTTCAGTTGAGTGACCATTATGTGGAATGCAATGGACAAGCAAAAAAAAAATGCAAACGGTTGTAAAACTATGGATAATTCTGCAAATAACCACACGGACCCATATAACCACACAGCGCTATATAACCACACGTTGATTTTGCTGAAAGCAGACCGCTGGAAAGACGCTTGTCATGCCTGGTT
The DNA here is from genome assembly GCA_001703475.1 of Hydroides elegans. NCBI lineage: Eukaryota > Metazoa > Annelida > Polychaeta > Sabellida > Serpulidae > Hydroides > Hydroides elegans. The sequence continues at coordinate 7,307 of LQRL01008301.1, forward strand.
GCCTCATCGCGGTATAACCCCAGATCCGAGTAGCCTTGACATTACCATAGAAACGCGACAAACAAAGATAGCGGATGTCGGGAAAACGGGACAAGCACTACAAATGTGTGTTGATACGTTGAGTGAAACTGAAATGATCAGATTGGATTTGCATTTACTTCAGGTTTTAAAACAAAAAACCTCAAAATAAAAAGATTGTTCATTTGAAGAACGAATAGTTGTGATTCTGTCATTTGTGGACAATTTCCAATTAATACGCAAATAAGTGAATTACTCAGATATTGTGCTATTCGCTTATCGAAAAACATTTATCTTTCAGACTGCGTTTGATTGTTTATATTTCTAGAGTCGATCGCCTTTGGAAATCTTTCGTAATTTTCAAGTTTAAGTAATTGATCGAGTTGTTAGTGATACCTACCTTTCTATCTAGTATATGTGAAAATTAGTTTTATTATGTTGAATTTTATTTTTGAATTTTATTATGTTGAATTGATGCTACGCAATACTTTTTTTGTCTAAATTGCGACATGTGATCAATAAAATAAAACCAATATAAACTCTTCCCGTGTATTTATTGAACTCTCTTTGAGATCAACAAGAAACAAAATTTGAATCGTGTATCTATAACGAAAACATACCACGCTGCCGATAAATCTGATGAACTTAATTTATTTAATATCACTTAACAATGGAATTGCACATGTACAAAATGTAATAAATTTATAGAATTGATGAAACAGTAAAGCTACGCAACAGTTTCACTTTATACTTTTGAAAATCGATTGTGTAAATATTCAAAATTGCATAATAACGTAATTAAAGATCATTTCCTATCGATTCATTGACATAATTCGCAATCATACTCATAATTTTTGCGTCAAAACAGTACCAACACTTAAATCGCACAATGCCTTTAAATTCATCTTATAATATCCTGAAACTCCTCTTCATTAAAATAAAACCATCGTTATTGTTTGAGCACATTGACAACAGAGCCTAAATGACATCTTAAAAAAAAAAAAAAAAACGCTTACTCACTTAAGGAATGTTGGTAATCGAAAAACTACACACATCGATGAATTACAATAAGACTTCATAATAGAGAACAAAATGTTAAAGGTTTTCTTCAATGTTGTATTATAATACTCGAAATATATATATATAAAAAAGAAATTTAGCCAATTAAAACGATTTCTACAAACTGAGTTCGCTGCAGAAACATTAACATTGCAATGATTTTATTCAATTTATAAGAAAAGGTCGAACGTAGTTCGAATCTGAATAGACTCGAGACTTTTAATGCATATTTGATTTTTGAATGATGGCAAGGTCTCTGGCTTTATCAGGATACCAGTTTTGGCTCAACAAGGGATGCAAGGGGGAGTTCCACCTGAAATAAAAAATGTCTAATTAAAAAGTGAAAATATGTTTTTTTGTGATATAAACTATAAAATACCTAGGCTATTTATGAACATGCCGACTATTTCATCCAATTTAATCAAATACCCCTATCACTTAAATCAACTCCAGATTTCAACTGTGACTACTCGAAAGGCATAACGCATTCGAGATATATTTATGGTTAAATTACCAAGAAAATTTACTAAGAACCCACAAATGAGCCTCTAATAGGGGCTATCTTCTTTAATCTCACTTTACCGATGATTGAAAACACCTCAAAAACCATTCAGAACGAAAACTTACGAGCATTCCGATTTTTTCCTGTTGCACCGTCAATACTTCTTCTTCATCTTCTAACTCACAGTAGAAGCGACCGGATCGGGTCGGACCTGTCAATATATTTAATCAATCAATTGATCTTAATCATTAAATTACTTGATTATTTTTTTTACATGAGGTGGATTGACTACTTGGCTGATAACTAGCAAACGCATTTATTATTACAGGGTGACCAGTCTCCAGACAGTTTAAAAATTCCTGATTTTTTCCCTGATCCAAGATGATACTTTATAACAAACTATAGCTATATTAAGTCAATATTCGAGCGCCGAATGGCGCTAGATAAATTACAAAGTATAATAGCATGCGAGCGCCGGAGACGCGAGCGAATTTTTTCTAGATAAATCCTAAAAAAAATAACAAATAAATACAATAAAGAAATTCCCTGATACTTTATAACCAACTATAGCTATATTTAGTCAATATTCGAGCGCCGAAGGCGCTAGATAAATGACAAAGTATAATAGCATGCGAGCGAATTTTTTTAGATCAATCCTAAAAATAAAAAACAAATAAATGCAATAACGAAAATCCCTGGTTCATAATGAAATTCCCTGATTTTTCGCTGATTTTAATTAAAAAGGGCGAATTTCCATGACTTTTCCTGATTTGAAAACGTGACTTTGAAATTCCCTGATTTTCCCTGACGCTGGTCACCCTGTTATATACACGCATTAGAAACCAGGACCACGCGTAAGTCCTTCAATAAGTAGCCTATTTTACCTGTAATCCAACTTTACTCATAAAAGTTGTTAAATTGCATTAGTAATTTCTATTTCAACTCACGCTTGCAAGTGACCAACTCCAGAGTCAGATTACGTTGAACTGGATCGTAACGAAGCACTTTCGCCTCCTGCAATAGAGACATCAACAGTCATTAAAAATGCAGAAAAATAGGCTTATCTTTGTCTGCTGCCTTCTAAGTTCATGTTTAATGTTTTATTTTAGTCTGATGACTTTTAAGTCTATGTTTAATTTTACATATAACAATTTCAATTTGTCTTTAACAACGATGAAAATGATTGACTTTTAAGAATATTAATACTCAAAACATTACGCATCAAATTATCACTTCTAATGCACAAAAAAGATCAATCTAGACCTTTAAAGAAAACGCCCTCCTTACAAATTAATCGTGAACATCATATAGCAGAAAAAATATTAATCTTCTTTATAACTTTTCAAATGGGCTCCATCCAAATCATTTTTACTATTAGAGAAAAAAGAAGCTACAGCGAAAGCTAAACTAGGCTCAATCTTCAAGCCCACTTTACCTTGTAGTCGGACAATCCAGGCGAGTAATCCTGGCCCATCTCAAGCACCTGTGAAAACAACAAGTCGTAAAATTGGAAGAAAATACCATGAAACGATTATTATCTTAACAAGACATAGGCCTACATTTTGACAAACATTTATAATCAGTAGCGATATGTTAAGGGCGTGGCAGATCAAAGAGCATTTTAATCGATCGAAACATAACAAAATGTGAGGACCATCCTCCTTTTTAAAACAATGATAAATTAACAACCTTTCCTAGGCTTATCATATTAGCGACCCGATCGCCCTCAATACATGCGCCCCATCCCATTTCCCCAAGGCATTCAGACCCATCATACCACCGTAGAAACTCAAGGTCCTCAGGACTCAGATTTACCTCGAGTTATCCGTGAATTTGAGTAAACCATGTTTCTTTTATAAAACTGATATATACATATGTAAGAGATGAAACTTTGAAATCATCCCAACGGGCAATTTGAGTTTACCGTTGCGAGTTAACGAGGTTCTCCTGTACCTTGTAAGCAATACGATCGCCCTCCCTGGGTGCCCCATGCAAAGCCGGAAGTGCTCCATAGTCTTTGGCCGGCACTTTGACGACCGCTTGGCGATTTCCTTGGTTACCAAAGCCGAATGCTTGACGCCCGCGGTTACCATTGGAGACAACCGCTTGGCGACCATTGGTCTTTATATCGTCAAATGTGTTGGATGCCTTTGCTGATTTTTTGTCGTTGAAACATTGGTAAGACTGATCTGCGGCTGGTCGCTGAAACATTTAATGTACATGTATCAATTGATTTCATAGTAACGAATAGTATTCTAATCATACATGTTAGAAATAGTGTTTTCTTTTTTTACATGAAGCAGTCTATCTGTAGTAAGTTGAACTTTCTGATTTCGGAATTATATATAACGTCATTTAATTTTAATGAAACATTTAATGTACATGTAATAATTGATTTCATAGTAACGAATAGTATTCTAATCATACATGTTAGAAATAGTGTTTTCTTTTTTACATGAAGCAGTCTATCTGTAGTAAGTTGAACTTTCTGATTTCGGAATTATATATAACGTCATTTAATTTTAATGAAACATTTAATGTACATGT
>LQRL01008302.1:6517-18170 GCA_001703475.1 Hydroides elegans
GTTTGGACACTTCGAGACTGATTTAGTCTCGAGGTGACCAAAATTAAAATTTTAAGAATATATATTATTTAACCTTATAAGAATAGTAAATACTATAATACTGAAGTTAATCGGGCTAACTATTATATAAATTCACAAAAATTATATACTGCTTTATAAAACCTAATCGTTAATCGCTTTACATACAATAAGGTTAACGCATGGTACATAACTGTTTTCTTTTGTCACACGCAATAGCAATTACTTGATCATTCCTGACAATGTGTGATTACTGAAAGGCATTGGTATATGAATTAATGGCGCGATCGTGACTTACATGAATATATTTCATGTGTTTTATCTGCATATTCGCTTACAAGTTGAATGATAATACAGTGAGAAATCGTTCATATAATTCTGTTTGCAATGTTTTGGTCCAACCACTATTTAAATTTATTTTAATAATTATTTTAATGTTTGAATGATTATGAAAATTATCATATAATGTTATATAAAAACATATTTCATATTATGTTAAACTTTTTTTTCTCGCAATTTTTCATTATATGTTAATTTTAAAATATTGTTCTAAACAGTCTCGAGGTAACCAGGGCATAGTCTCGAAGTATCCAAAATACAAAAAGTCTTGAAGTGACCAATTGTCTCGAAGTGTCCAGAGCATAGTCTCGAAGTATCCAAAAATAATAGTCTCGAAGTGACCAATCGGCACGAAGTGGTAGAGTCTCGAGATGGTAGAGTCTCGAAGTATCCAGACACCGTCAGAATCAAGGACCGCATCATTGTTGAGCCCTGACCATACACTCAACAAGTGGTGGATTTCCAATCTGAGCGTGTTACTTGCACCTGAGCGTGAAACGAGCTGATGGATGGGCAGTTGAGGTGCTCACTTGACCAGAACAATAACACAAAGAGAGAAGACCTTTACAGAGGAATCCACCAAAATACTAAAATGTGCAAGGAAATAGACTTTGATTCACCCGAATGAGTGGGAAAATCGGCTTTTTTTTTGGTGTTAATGATTATGCGAGAATGGATGAAAGAAAACGTGTTATGGCTGTTACTGTTCACAGTATGGTGTGCACAGTGTTCCATGTCTAAGGTTCCGTAAAACAAACATATACACCAATCAGTAATAACATAAGACAAACATTGAGATACTAGCAGACTGATTAGGGTCCCAAAAGAGCAAAGAAATGTACTAAGTACCAATTTGCACCACAACGGTTCAATAGACCCTCAAGACCCATCGGGCATAATCGTTACTAGTACGCCATACATTCGCAAAGACGATGTTCTGAGCTTCATAATTATGATTAATCACAATGAGTTATTTTGCGACCGATGGTATGTTGCTGGAAGAAATCGTTACCAGCTCATGCTACCCAGTGGGAATTTTCTTTAACAGAAGACAAAAATCGTTCATAGTTTCTAAGAGAGCCAAAAACAAAGTCTTTGAATTGAATTTTACTGTGCGACAATCCATGGCATTATGCAGGCGTACAAATGGATTATATTAGTTGCAAAGTGGTGGGGTCAGTCTCTCTTGGCTTTGGTCAAAAGTCCACTCTTGAATAGGAAATTATCAAAAATATAATACATAGATGACATAATGAAACCTAAATTTGTTCTATCGACCCCGTAAAACATATTTATCGTTATAATCCTCACCTATCCTGCGTGCTGCTTAAATCAGGCAGTATCCGTTTCAGTAACGCCTGCAACTTATCCATATACATCGCCTGTCGCGCACGGACTATTTCGTCGCGCAGGGATTTCGTATGCAGTCGGAACTCCTTTTGCGCCGCGCCCGTACCAAACAACGCCACAAAATACTGCGTATCCGGATGTGCTTTCAGTTTGCGACTCATGGCCGTCCATTGGCACTTATAATCCGTGACATTCGTGCGTACGAGCGTCCGATAGGACTCGAGCGCTGACTCTTTGTGCTCTTTTCGCGTCCGCGCCGCCTCACTGTAGGGTACTACTTTCGGCGGCTTTTTAATACTTTTATCCATCATTTGTGCTAGTATGAGGAAGGCGTGATCGATGTTGATATTCAGTTGCGCGGAGGTTTCCACTATGGGTATATTACCGCCTTTGATATCCTTGCGCGATAGAATTTTTTCCAGCTCTTTCAAGGTCGGTTCGTGAAGGTCATCCTGTTTACTGGTTACCACGACGACGGGTTTCTTTGTTTTTACAAGTTGCTGTAATATGAGTGTGACGTATTCAGGTTGCTGCTTCTGTGACGTCGTGCTGACGTCATAAAGACACAGGAAGCCGTCGATGGAGAGGCGTCCATCCGCCAGGTAGCGCTGCTCGTGCTCCAATTCAAGGCCTAGGAATAAAACAGATTAATCATTTTTTATTCGTAGTCTTTAAGTCTTTAATTCCAAACTCACTTCCCTATTAAGATTCAGACTATGTTTGTACCTCTCAACAATATACCGATATAACCTCTTAATAATATTGAACTTAAAATTGTATTTAGAAGCTATATATATTTTTTTTCTATTAAATATAATATTTCTCTTCTTGTATGTAATGTATATATGACCTTACATAACGATATAGCGATACCTATCTCAAGTTGTAAGCTTAATATCAAACGAAAGCCTTCAAAGCAACAGTCGAACACCAACATTAGTACAGGGAACATGTTACTAACCGAGCTGATCCTTGCAGATATACATCAACTTCTCCGCCGACTGAATCTTCGTTGCCGCACACCGCTTATGATACAACTCCGTCTTGCCACTTTTAAACGGCTGAAAACTCGAGTCATCAATAAACTCAGTCTGCTCTATGACTTGGAACGCATAGTGCACTCCGTCCTCTGCGGCGCGCGTAGCCTCGCCCCAATACAGGAAGTGGTCGTTATTGACAACGCGACCGCCGAAGTCGGTTTGGCTTAGCAACGAGATGTGATTGGTCTGGTAGTCGTCTTGGTGTGGGCGCATGAGGCGGTTGCATAGGCATGATTTGCCCACGCCCGTCTGGCCCGTTCCTGTAAGGAGGAAACAAGATATGGAAATGTTTGTTTATTAAGAGTGTCAGATTCAAAATATGTCTTGTTCCTTCAACACATGAGTTATAGTTTAGAAGGCTATGCGCATCTGGCCTTGCGCATCTGACTTGACCCGAACTACAGAGTGGGTAAATAATATTACGAAATTACATCATAATACATAGATGACAACAAATATTCTTAAACCGAAATAAGATTGATTATCTATCACAAATTGACCAAAACATGTGCAGGAAGTATCATTTCCGGTCTATAAAAGATCAAAAACTTTGCTTGTCCTTTTCAAACACGCACTTCTTCATTTTTTTCAATCAAAATGTTTTTTTTTTTAATATCAACAACAAACCACACTTACCTGACAGCCCCACCACTGCCACGCCATACTCACGGCGCTCCACCCGCCCTCCTCCGCCTCCGCCCCCTCTACCAGTCGTCATGGTTCCGCCTCCTCCTTGCGTGCCCACACCTCCTGCCCCTGCAGCCCCCGGCGCGGACGCCCCAAAGGTGCCGGTCGGGTGCACCACCAGACTGGCGCCCCGCTCGGGGTAGAACTCCCATGTCGTCTGGCGCGACAGTGCAATAGCGTGTAGCGGGCGGCGCGATGTCCACCCGTCCCTTAGTAACGGGGTGTGTTATGGTTGGTAACGATAGTATAGTGCCTAGTAACGGAGCGGTACGACGACCATCAACTGTGGCTTTCCCTTAGTAACAGCGTTTGTTGTTGTTGGCAACGAGAGTATGGTCTCTAGCAAGGGAGCGGCACAAGGTGCGCACGACTGAGCTTGTTCTTAGTTGCAATGCTGCTGTCCTAAGTAATGAGTGTACGTTCCCTAGAAACAGGGCGGCGCAAGAATGCGCAATCGCGGATTTCCTTAGTAACTGATTTATTTATGTTGGTGATCAAGTTTATTTCCTTAGTAATGAATGTTGCAGTAACGCAACGGAGGTTTGCCCCTTGTTACGAGTTTGCGAAGTTGGTAACGATAGGGGAAAGTTTGGAGATGAGCGCTTTCACCAGAGAGTTGGTTTCCGTGTGATCTACCATGTGCCTTGTGCGTGGCAAAGTTAAACTTCGTATGTCACATTGTTAAACGTCGGATTTCAGGACAGAATTATAGCACAGGGTTTACATCGTTGAGAGTTTTTGGCGGAGACACAAATTAATGTTGTTTATTCCATTTAAACAGCGTCAACTTCCTATGGTGTTTTGTTTTTCGACCCTTTGAATACATGGGCGGATGTGTCTGTCAAATTATCTTTCGCTGCTTATCGTCTTTAGTAAGGTTGCTTCAGTTGAATCTAAAACAGATACAAATGCATATCATTAGATCCGTGATGAGCGATATGGAGATGATATACTGATATTGAACATATACTAGACATGGGTCAACACTTCACTGACAAATGAGGTCACATAACCTTTATACATGTCGGCATCAGATTGGTAAACTAAATGCGCTATACAAGTATTTATACATTTACACAATGCATACAAACAAAATACCAAACCAAAACATGGTTATAAATACCGAAACCTCGACTGATATCATACACTATCCTGATAAAATCAACTACATGTGTTTCCCTGATTTATTTTTGGAAATCCGAGTTTAACTAATGCAATAACGTTGCATTTTTTATAGCGTCATGATCCGATACATTGAAATAATAGCTCAAATTATATCAGAAAAGCATATCACCCAAAAGCATTATTTATATGAGGTCAATATTCAAGCAGCTTTACATATTGTTTGTTATTGAGATAAAAGGGTATTTATGAAAATAATTAGATTTTTTTTTAACTTAACATTTGATAGCCCCAGTCTTTTTTTTAATAACAGCCCTATTTAACAAAGCATGATAATGAGGGTGCAAATTAGACAATAAAAATTTTTACGCTATACACTCGAGAATAATTCTTAATTACAAACGGAAATGTCAAATTTCCACATGTCATATATAGAATCTGCACTTATTGCAATAGGTTGAGACTTTTTTGCCATATGTTAAGGCAGGGTTCGAAAACTAATCACTTGTAAATAAAAAAAGTAAATGCGCGCAATTTAATATATTTCTTTAGAAGTGTGCGGGGTTGGTTTTTCATTAGCCCACTAGGGGTGCACATCAGCTTTTTTTTTAATTTGAAATTTTTTTTCTTAAATCAATCCTTTAAATTCTATTTTCTACTTTTAATGAGATATTAAGTTGTTCAATATGATTCGAAAGTTGTCACTTCAATTAAACACCCGTCATGTTTATTTTTAGATCTTTAGCTCCTCGAAAATGAAAAAAAAACATGAATGGCTTTGACCCTCACCTCGTTGAAACGTGAGCCGAGAGCCTACTTTATCTACTCCATCCAATAATTGTTTAATCACCTTTGCATATACTCTCGACAAATACGCTACTCGTACAAATCTCAAAAAGTGAAACTTATTACGACCAGTGACCGCAAACATGTCTAGGCTCATGCTAGACCTATTTTTTTTTCGCAAAAGTTTCGACAGTTTGAATTTTCTTCCGCAAACCAAATTGTAGTGAATATTTTTTACCTAAATACCCTTTCGCCCATTTCGAGAAAGACCTAGAATTTATTTTCGCATTTTTTTTTCGAAATGAATTCGCATATTGTGGGGGTGCGAACGGCTAGCGCGATCCTAGCATGTTTTATGTGTAAACAAAACAACCAGACGTTGTCGCCCCTTCCTATCCTTTCCGACCCTGAAGGTTCACACTTTAAGGTGAGGAAGATCAACAGTATTGGAAAATGGTAGATAAAAAAACATTGCATTTTTTCTGAATAAAATTCTGATGCTTTCAACGATTTCATAAATGAAGCTTTGAAAATTTCGGGAAAAAAACTCAAACGTCACAACGCAAAAAAATATGGATGACCAGTTAAAGCAAGGGAGATTCAACCCCCGGCTTCATGTCAGTTTGAAATTATAGTAGAATTGTGTATCTTGAATTCGCGGGGATCTGAAATTCGGACACGTGTTATTTGAAAATTACTTAAGACCGTGATCGTGTTTTGACATGAGTGTGATAGAAAAATTGGTTTCTCAATGTATTCCTATATATTAGATGTTTCTAAATATGAATAATTCTCGAGAAACCCGTGTCCGCGAATTTCAGATTCCCGCGAATTCAAGATACACCATTCTAGTTGTAGCGGGCATAGATCTGCATTACCCAACCGGAATGGGTAACGTATGAGGGCCTCGACTATATTCTACAGAAAATCAAATAATACTGAATCATTCTGAAACAACAAATGTCTTGACACTTAACACAAGCACTACATATCTTACGTATTGCTAAATGGTATCTGGGTCTGATGTCAGCCCAATTTATCGTACTTTTTACGACGGAATATCATAGAACGGGCTATATTGCTTAAATATTAGAGATTCGTTAATCTATGATATGCTGATTTTTTAGTTATGAAAATCAGATAGCTGTAGACTGGAAATAGAAATTATGGAAATTTGATCGCGAATATCAAGTTGAGATTATACAAAGCAGATAAGACCAGAGATCACCAAAACCGTCGGCCCGTCGGCCCGGGGCCGACAGAAATCCGCTCGGGCCGACAAAATTTTGAACCCTGTCGGCCCGACGGGCCGACTGAAATTTGGCCCAACTCTAACTTTGTCTTACTATTTATTTATATATTTTCAGATCTAGAATCAACTTATCGTTGCAAATATTGTCCTGGCCAAGACTTTTGAAGGCCTCGAAAAGGGATTTTATTTGTCTCGTCATTCTTTCGCCCCACTTTCTCTCTCCTCCCCCATCATCCCTTACAATGTCCAAATGCTAACCAAATAAACGTGCGAACAATGTATAATGATTTGTTATTGGATAAGCTCAGGCCCTAGGTCAGTTACGTTTCTTGGTCGGGGCAGTAACATTTTGAGGTTACTGGCCCGGCGGAACAGTTTTAAATCTGGAAATTATTTATACTATTACTTATTTTTTTATCTATTCCTCAATTGTTATCAGGAAAAAGCGCTCGCATCTTCACACATCCAGGTTTTGAAACTATTTACGTGTTGATTATTATAAGAAATATGGGTGATGGTTCATTTTTCACGATGGTCTACTCAACTTATTTATTTACGTTTTTTTTTAAGAATTTGATCATATGAGGTTGAAGTTTTTTATATGCGCTATGATATAAGAGTACCATCAAAAGCAATCGTCACCTGCATACGGGACCGTCGTTTTGGCTATGCGAAAGTTGTTTAGATGACACTCGCAGGTCCAACAATGCGGTTTACAGCTTAACATTTATACTTGAAATATTAATCCGAATAAATTTCGCTCGCGCCTTCGGCTTACGTGTTAAATATTTATCGTTTTCGCTCGTGACTTTTCAAGGATAGTTCCGAAAATGCCAGCGTAAAAAAATAGGTAATACAACACTCCATATTCAAAGAAGGGCCAGTAAGATTTCGGCCGGACTAAAAAGATTTTAGGGTTACTGGGCCGGAGGGCTTGTGTGAAATTTGGCTTAAAAGCGAACATTTGGTAAATTAAAAAATATATATATCGTGACTTTATGCAAACTATTTCGGGCCGACAACTTTTCGGTCGGGCCGACAAAGAATCTGAAACTGTCGGCCCGGCGGGCCGACAGAAATTTAGGTGATTTGGTGATCTCTGTAAGACCATAACTTGACAACCATCATTAACTGATGCATGACATGATAGGTCTAGATTCAACCTTATTTGTTCCTTTTTCAAATTTATAACTTGTTCCTAAATTGTATCCATAAGTTACCTTTTAAAATATTAATTATACTTTTTCACCTTAAGGTTTCTCAATTTTTACATTGAACACATATGTTACTATTTTAACTACCGGTACATGAATATTGTTTTCAATGATAATAAAAGTAACTTTAAATGGTTTGGTTCTGTTATATCAAACTAAATTGGTTAAAGCAAATCAATTCAAATTGTTGTTATACAATTAACATGTATATAAGAGAATAACAAGGAAAAACAGTCCTGAAAGACCAATTATTTACAGGATTTGTGCCGAAACCAGTACATGTATATTTACCAATTGCTCGAAAGTACCATCCTACCACATAGAATCTCGCTTAACTTACTAGCGACCTCCGACACCCCCCCTCCCCTTACATCCTATTTCTCATGTTTATTGTAATATCATTCCTTAATCTTTAATTGTAAAGTGTGATTTTAGTATGAATTTATAAATGTGCACTTTATTATATTACCCTTATTTTTCGAGAATTCCAGAACACTCTGAATTTGTGATAATTAGGCTTGAAATTGTCATGGTTTCATTTTTTAAAAAATGTTCTTGAATGTAGAACATTTGGAAAAGAAAATTCCCTTCCATTATGAGATAGCCAGATGCCTAATAAAATAACCTTGTGTAGCGGGCTTATCCGATCATGATATACAAGAGTTTTAGCATGTGTATATTTATCCTCCGGAATAATATAAATACTGTCTCAGCCCTTTGTTTTGTTCGGTTCATATAAGTTACTCACATAACGGCAGCCAACAATAAAATGTTAAGTATAGCTGTGAGTAACACCGAATTAGAAGAGACAAAAACACATCAGGTTTCTCAAAGGGTACATATACACGCTTTAACCATCTATCAGTCAAAAGCAGCATTTACAAACTTATTTCATGTAAATCAACATCGTTGGATAAATAGCTGAATTAGAACACTTCTGGCTGATTAAACATGGTCAAAAGTATCCAAAAGCACCTTTGCAAGACCAAAGCTCTATTCCGAGCCCAATAGAGAGTCTCTATGGCCATCCGTTCTCGAAATGACGTTTAAAGGCCCCGACCGGGAGGTTTGGCATAAAAAAGAGAGACACACGAACGGACAACCAAAAATATTTGTCCCCAATCCAGCGGATTGGGCTTAAGAAGACGGCGGAAAGGCCCAGGGGCCTTCCAATACCATATAGGCATGAATGAGTTGAGCCGGGATTACATGGTTTTTATTTTCATAAGTGAATGATACATCTTAATTCGACAAATTTCAAAGAAATTTATGAAAACCTCGATTCAAATTATCGAAAAATTCATTAAGAGTTCATACCTGTTTATTGCATTCAAAAAACCAACGTTTTACCAGAAAATAAAATTTTGTCAAAACTTAACTTTAAGTAAAATAAAAACTTTGCCTGGCGTAAGCCGATTCGGTCAGCTTCCATTTCGGCTAATAATCAACTTGTTCGGTTTTTTCATTTGTCTATTTTTTTAGATTCAAATGGTTTTTGAATTGGACACTGATTGTTCTTCGATCGTTCTTTCATGGAATTGTAGGACAGCAGGGTTCGTATTACAAAATGCGGTTCGTACAAAATAGTGTCAGGGTGCATACAGAGTTTTCACGGGCAATTTCCAGGACTCTATGTCATTTTAAAAGCGATTTACAGGACTTGTGGGTCGATTTCCAGGACTTTTAATAATGAATTCGAGAAGCGATGGGGGTCAAATTGTTATGGTTTATGAAGAAGTTAAATACTTCAGAATCATTGCTTTTATAATACATTTTAATACTAATACATGTAGTAACGCTATATTTTGTCTACGAGTTGACTTTTTGGGTGTCTACGACTTGACTTTTTCGTGTCTACGAGCTGACATTTCGTGTCTACGAGTTGACTTTTTTTCTGTCTATGAGTCGGTTATTTTGTCTACGAGTCGGTCTGTCTACGAGTTGACTTTTCGTGTCTACGAGTTGACTTTTTTTCTGTCTACGAGTCGGTCATTTTGTCCGCGATTTGGTCTTTCTACGAGTCGGTCAGTCTACGAGTTGACCATAATCCTCTAAATGGACCAAGCACATTGATTAATAAACTGCCAAACCCAATAGAAACTAGGATTTTAAGTATGAACCTTAAAAGATACCCGAAGCCGTCAAAGAACAAGCATATTGTGCCCTAGTATAACCTTATTTTACGTGTGCTCTAGCAACTGCTCGTTTCGCGAAAACAAATATAGCCGAACACCAGTAACGGAAATCTAGCGTGATCTAGATTGAGCTTTGTTTGAGAAATTATGAAATGTCATCAAATCATCCGCCTCACACTGTTTTACAAGGTATTACAGAGATGATTTTCACCATATCAATGTACCGTCTAACATACATACCAAGACAAGATTCACTCGACGAAACTTGTGGAACCAGCTCAGTAGCGTCAACCCGTCAGGCAACTAGTTAAAAACAGTTCCCCCTCCCCCCAAACATTCAAGGAAAGGAAAAGCCTTCCAGCATATGTGACATTTGAAGCGGATTCCTGGTATTTTAATTCTGAAATAGCACTATTAATTTATTTTGCTTTAGTCAAATTTCGCACTCGCACCGATTTTACCAAATGGTTTAGGTAAAGAGCAACTGTACATGATGATTTAATTTCACATTCTTCTAGACAGACCTACGTCGCGTCACAATTACGTCCCCCAAACAATTAAGGATGCATCAAGTATGATAGGACGAACAATTTCACTTCCTAGATACTTCCCCCAAACATTCAACGATAAATAGCTCGTTATTGGCCAATCTTGAAAGGTGAAGGAATTAGGATAATGGTCGTCACGGATCGGCACGACACACACCCTCGGTGTACTTCCCCATGGTTTGATCAAGTACGAGGTCAGCGAGGTGTTTTCGGCTAGATTTTGAGCTTTTGTAAGATGATAAGAAATTAAGAAATTGACAGCTCTCTTACAGTAACCATAACTAAACCTGAGTGTAGCGTTCATGAAATATATGGGACCAAAACTGACCTTCACTAGTATCATCTCCAAACATTGATTTATTCAACCACCAGTTATGTGAAACTTATGGAAAGATCTGTCGAGAACAAGTTATAGGAAATACTCGTACATGATACAAGTTGTAAACACAAATTAATTAGCTATTATTTCATTGTCAACCCACCTTAGTTATCCATATCATAAATGTGACATCTAATGTATTATTCGATCAAAATAGTGTATTATATAAGACAGGAATCGCTATAAAATCAGGTTTACGACAAAATGCAAGAATTTTTTTTGACAACCTCCGCCATGTTGAATTGCATTTCCTGTTTTCATACAAGTGTAACGGATATGCGGGAGTTTTTCATGCGATTCGATTCTCGCTCTCTCTCTCTTCTACTTCCGGTTTAATGTAAACAGGGTTTCGTGAACGAGATCAGAAATCTTAAATATCTAAGGTAATCGTCGATATATCCTAAATGTTAATCATAGTTCTTAAAGACATATATATTATCAATAAATAGTTATAGTTAGAATCCGTCGTCGTTATTTGCGTATGCTCAAACCCCACTCTAACTTTAGGGCTCACAACCTGGGTCTGTCTGGCCCTCTACAGGCCATAGAGCCTTACATATTTGGTGCCAACGGTGCGGATACGAACCTTTAGCCTTCGAACTCGCTACCAACTGTATAAATTCAACGTTAGAAGGGCGAAATTTGGTGTATTTGACCAAAGCATTTTCAGCCCAGAGGCTTATTTTTTGTGTTCTCCAACGGAGTAAATGCGAAAAACCCATTAAGAACAGCTTATACATGTCACACCAAGTGTTAGGAAACCGATATATTATCGTTAGAATT
>LQRL01008308.1:0-11574 GCA_001703475.1 Hydroides elegans
GTTCGTCATTTCCAAAGTTAATATTAGTACAAACTGACCATCCTGCATATACGCATTGTTGAAGTTCACGGGGGATCCAAGGTCACTGACCTTCTAGTTTCCTATAATCTAAATTGGACAATTTTTGTCTCGGTCTCGAGTCCATTAATTTCGGACATTAATTTCGGACAAAGTGTGTGAGATAAAAGCAGGTGCAATTTGCTGATGACGAAAAAGCAAGTGCCGTTACGGTTAGGACTATTTCGACCAAGCTTCCTGTCGTAGGTGGTACCTTTTGCACTACAAAATTTGCTTTCAATCCAGGTGTTTAGCTTAAGTCGTTACAAATCATATGAAGATAGACCAATGCATATTTGATGCACAATTTAAACGCTTAGAGGTCATCTTTATCAATAAACATAGTGCATGTACTAAACAATGGCAATATATAAACTTACGGTCAATGACTTCCGATAGCTTTCACTGCGAAATTCAGATACTACCGCGGTATATAATAAACTCAACATCATTTGTGCAAAAATTGAAATGTTCATTCAATTTCAAAGCGTCCGAAACTATACCATTCACCCCTACCCCCGCGACTCTACATTAGTTGACCGTAACAAAAGCTATTGCGACAGTAAATAGACGGTATGGCTGTCAAGCGATCGTCAGGTTCGACCTCTAGTGCAATGTATGGTATAGTTGAGCTCGAAACGTGAGAGAATGTGGCTTTGTTACATTGGTTGGTCTATGATATATATTAATAACGACCGATCACTAAAAATCACGATAAAAAAAATGTTATTTATAGATTTTTTGTTAAATTATGAAGCCTTTTAGACAGGATCTTCAGTATGATTAAAAGGACCCTTCCGTTGTTTCAAATTGTATTCAAAATTTCATCGGTATTCTAGTCCAAACTTATAAAAGATTTTTTAATTACACGATTTTACAGGTCGTTTACTTTGACTGAGGTGTTATAATGAAGAAGAATGAAAATTTGAATAGGGATACTTCGTCATATATGCTTTCTCGGTCATGTACTTCTGTAATTGGGAGTTTGTTTGGCTTTCAAATTGTTATTTTAATTTCAATAACATTTATTGGATTCTTAAAATTCTTAATTTGTGCTTCAAAGTGCAGCTTTGCAAATAGAGTGAGACATTGATTTTATATAATCTCTAAAAACACCTGATAAGTTCTATACATGCAATTATATACAACTACAAGCAAACAAAGTACGGTAAAAGTCTTGCAAAATTTCCATAATAACCCCGACCCTCTCGCTATATTAGCGAAATTTCCATAAAATCATTCAGCGACGTGAACCATATATCGCCTTATTAAAATGATAAGAACTCTTTCTGTTTTCTGTTTGGCATGATAAATGAATGTTCGATTGCTTAGCTCGCAATTACCTTTTGTTATTTGTCAATAGCAAGATTGTAATAAATGACAAGTTACCTATACACTGATGTCAGGGCTGTACCTTAACATTGTTTTATTTCCGATCGATTAGAAGATTTTAGAAACCTTAGATTATGTTTGGAATTTGGTCCGAGACATAAAGGGGAATTTTAACAATAAGGGAAACCATAGCGAAAAGCAATACGAAATCTATATGGTGTTAACTTACGATATAGAATAAAGGTTATATTTGGGCCATTAGATTCCCTGATTACTAAATCGTATGTTAAGGGCCTTTCATATGAGGCAATACATAAAAAACCTATATAATATCAAAGCGTTATAACTGTTCAATACATTTTACAGCATCTTTATGATTATTCTAACCCTGTCTTCTCTTGGCTAATTGAACAGATCGAACTTACATACTCGTAAGCCTACCGCATTGATCATATGTCACAAACCTTGCAATATATAGCCATGATAAGTAGAAATATAGGCCATTCATTATTGGGGCCTCAGGTTCCTATCCGATCGGTTCTTTAGACAAAAAAATGTATAGATTTCATTGATTAGCCTTCATTTAATTTCAAATTAGACTCTATATACTTAGAATTAGCAGGGACTGATCGATTTGACAAGACGAATAATTACCTTTAAAAACCCGTAGATTTAAATTACAAGAGTTTTCCATAATTTATGATATTTTACATCATATTCTATCACTTAAAACACCTACCGTAGTCTTTTGAACCTGAAAATTTCGACATTGCATATTCATGAGTTAAACTAAAAACGAATAATGGATTGTTACTAATTGCTTGGTCCCATATCGGCTTGACAATGCTGTGTATCCTTGAATGTGCTCTGAAAGCGCAAATATGACTCATTGCTTCGAAACGTAGAATTATTATTACATTCAGGTGTTGCCTCTTCTTTGGAAATGAAAATGGCTGTTTTATTCGTTAAAATAATCGGCGCATCAAAAATAAATCGACAAATAAACTGAAGGTCCCTCGATTCTAAATAAAATAGTTTCGTGTTTTATTGATGGTTGAATATCATGTATTTCTTTCTGCTCGAGCATCTTGTTTCAACTGCTCAGATTCTGAAGTTATGTGCTTAGTAATGAATTGTATCTTATGTGTAATATAATAAATAGGCCGATAATATAATAATGAAGCTATTTAAAGGTGGGAATAATCAGGACAAGGACAAAATTCGTTTAGGAAATGCATGGCCTCGTAGAGGCAAACAATGCAAGCAGGTTCACAAATGCTGTTGAATAAAGGCTTTAAGAGAACTAGGCGTGATGTTGATTATGACGGCTAATTGAAAGGACATTGATTTTACCCTTTCTCATTCTGTCTCTTTTTTTCATGGTAAGGATGTGTGAAACAAATATGGAATAAATGAAAGTAGAGGTCGGGGTTGAATCTCTAGGTAGGGGGTGTGACACAGCAGCTTTGTTTTGTTGTGATTCAGCTTGGAATGAAAATTGCCTCAAAAATGAGGGCAAAGTAGTTTGATTGTAGCAGCTGCTGATACAAACACTTGCTTGCTGTTACTATTGGGGGTACAGGAGTCGAATCAAAGTATTGGTTTGTCATTACCTTAGGAATGGGACTTATTTTGAAAAAAATATGATTATGATTAAACATGCGCCTCTACCATTTTGATACCCCTTATTCAAAAATATCACAGGTTTCTACAAAGTGTTCTAGGCCTGAGGGTGGTTAAATATTGATACAGGCATCGTGTGAAGTGCAGTAGCCTAGGACAACAAATGAGTAGAAACTTATGACGAGGAGGGCTTGGGGTTGGGTGACAGAGGAGTCTGGGGCATGCTGACCCTGTTCTGTGATTTCAGTAATATTATGTGCAATATATATAATGAAATTAACTCAGGGTTTTATTCAGTTGTCTCCACATAAGAAAATTGAAACTGAAAATAACTCAGTAGTGAGTACTGCTTACCATATTAACTTTTAGTTGATTATACATGAAAACATGATTTAACACCTAGCCTTAAGGTGAAAATGGACTAGGAAGTCAACGGATTTCCATCGTTTTCCTCACTAATCATACATATAGCTCATTATGTAAGGTTGAGCTGACCTAAGCTATCATTTTAATCTATGTTAATTTCAATAAACTGCGCACACACAAATTGAGTATAATAAAAAGTTGAAAAACAAGCCTTGGTCTGGTGCCCAAACCATTGTCATACCTTGCTCATTAATGAGATCATTTGAATGCAACTACAACATGATCACACCGCGTGTAAGCTCAAAATAGAATTTTATGCATTAAATTTCTGGTGTCTAGTATATTTCCAATGTCATTAACAGGGAGTGTATTTGTAACCAAAAACCATAACACGCATATTCGATGCGTCAGTTAAATATTGGAAAATAATTTTGTCATTGATGAGTATTTTCAATTTTAAACAAGGCATCCAATACACATGTATGCATATTAAATGAATTCAAAAATTTTGCACAAAACCTGCCATATATACCAATTCTACATACAAATACCATTAAACGAAAGCAATCATGACCTGAACTGGGTTCGATAAACACTTCATATCTGGGGGCGGTCCTATGACCATGTGGAAACCCCCTATTTATTCAGAGTGTTTCCATCAATGGACACGAATTTCGATTTATTATCGATTGTTTTTCGTCAGAGCCTTTGTTTACAAGCTCTGACTCGGCTGTTCATGCAGTTACTCATTGAATTTCACGTTTGTTTACAAATGCAGTGCAATCATTTTTTGTCAAAGTTTAGTAAATGTTTATTGTATATATTGAGAAAAACGAGTAGGACTACACGTTCCACCTGTTTCCTGGTTTTCTTTAGGCCAAAAATGTATCAAACTCATATCAGGGAAAATAAAGGAAATCTCAGCTTAGCCATCAACCGTACAACCATTACGTTTTCCATCTTTGTTCATGTCTCAGATTTGACTATTTTGATATCAAAACCACCGTCCAGACTTTGGAAAAACAAGTGGTTTCTATAAGTTCAGCTATCAACAAAAGCATGCGATATGCTACAAATACCTGGTACAATCATGTTCTATTTTGACTTTGAAATCTAGAGTCTATCATCTATGGGAATATGGATTCCCAAACTTCCCAACTCAAAGACATAAGAACTTTGTATCTAAAAATATAAAACAAATATATATGTATATAAAAAAAACATGGACACAGTACACTTCGATTAAATCGTGTCTCATGAATTATTTATTTCATTTTGGCACATTTGTATCGTAATTTTTCATTTTCCGAATGTGATGGACACTTTTGCTCCGCAAATCAGGCCTTGGATCATGCAGGGTGCATACTCGGTCACTTGTACAACACTTTATCCATGTTCGATACTACGATTTCGGTATTTTCCGGCCAAGAGTCGCGTTCGCGGGTGGTAAAATGGTTCATGAAATCCTTGACGTATTCAACATTAACAGCCAAAGTCTATACTAGGTTTCAATGTTATAAGAAACGGAAACCTGTTCTAGACCAAGGCTTTGACATTTGCTATATAAATGTCTTGCGCTGCTCATAAATCCTGCAAATTTATACTGCAAAACTCAAATTTCTAATATTGTATATACATTTGTATTTTATTGTATTTCTCATTACTTGCAGGCGAACCTGAAGCTGTTCATGGAGCACGTCAAGCGCAACGAGACGGACAAAGTGGTCAAAATGTGCAACAAGGGACTCGATCCCAACTTCCACGAGCATGACTCTGGTGGTGAGTATGAGAACCTATGATAATTTAAGTTATGTTTTAGAAATAGGCCTATAATGTATTGATATTATACGGTAAGTCCGCGCATCATGTAAGCTATAAACTCAATCGGCGATGCCCTGCATTTCAGGGTTTGTAGGGACGTCCCTACATACCCGGGCGTCCTGAAGAATAGTTTTTCCTATAAACACAGTTTTCTAAGTTTAGCGGTAAGCGTACATCATTCTGTAGGCGAAGGGTATATCTGTCAGCGAAAGGCACGGGGTTTAACATCCACGGCTTGTATCTTCTTCGGAATTAATTCATAGAAATTCCGTATGCCATGTATCAAGCCTCTTCAAGAATATCATTCAAATTTCAACCATTCAAATATGTCCAAAAATATGGAGTCCACTCACATATCAGTTTGAGGACATGTATTTATAGTAACACAGAGATGCATTGAGCTTTACTGAGCCTAGAATCAGTTAATTAGATAGCCGTTTCATCTTCTAATTGTAAAATAACATATAATTTAGCACTGATTACTCATGTTTGCTTAAGCTTCGTGGATTGTTTTTGTGAGACTCCAATGTTGAAACATTTGTAATTCAATACCTCCACTTAAGCTTGGGCAAATATTCGTTTTAGTGAGGTAATACAATAATGTTCGGGTAACGCAGAGAATTGACAGATAGTTCTCCAAATTTTATGTCACAAGTTTGTGCATTGGTACATATGATTTCCAAAACACTGAAGTCACTTTTTCTCCGTATTTGTTAAATGTTAAATTATGTAATCGGGCGTGTGTGTAATTTGTAAAACATGATAATATTTGGTAATAACTTTGTCGAACCTGTTATGAAAAACTTTAAAAAGTCGTGGTCTTTTGTACTACTAAATTGCTCTGTATATTTTAGGAAAAAGTGTCTGCTTATTCACTGATAAATCCCAATGAAGAGTAAAAAATTAAACTAACAAAACGAATCTGTAAATCAAATATCTACAAGGAATGTTTGATGCACAAGTCGTGTCCTTTCTTACTCGAACAAAAAAAAAATATGCAGAACTTGAACATAGCCGGTGTCCTATAAATCCACGCTATATAACTGGTTTCGACTCTCATTTTTCTGTGAAACTCATTAAATTTATGACTTTAATTTTTAGAACTTTACATATCCGTTCATATGAATTATTAAATCTATTCCATACACAGAGACGCCCCTTACTTGCGCCTCCGCCTATCTGAAAAAGCCGCGCACGATGATCCTGACTCTCATAGGAGGCGGATGCCACATCGACTTCCGGGCACGTGACACTCTGACGCCCATGCACAAGGCAGCCAAGAAGGGCAACTACGAAGCCATCAAGGTATGTATCGAGGATGCCATGGTCACGGTTGGGCTTGGTTGTTTGTACTTGGCAAGCGACATATCCATTTCGAAATTGCCAATCAAATCCCAACATATGTCTTAATCAATATTTGAGATAAGTTACCATAACCGTTTCTATCTTTGCGGATTCATTCTCGCATAGCTCGAAATATTTTGTTTGATAAGGATAAGGCAATATGAGACCCGTCGACTTAGTGTTTGGTAGAAGATTCAGTTTAAGAGTACTCTGGAGAATCAATCCCAAATGATATTCAAAGTCAATCAAACATGGCTCGAAAAAGCTATAATTTATTAATACTGACGTACATGTATATTAATATGTCACAAAGCCTCTACAATCAGGAAATGAACCATTTTAAAAATGAATGCATTTATAAGGTTGACTCTACCGTACCCTGGGACTACTGACCCCATGTTGTTAAAAGCCATATCACTGACAGGCCATTAGGAAAACGGAGTGGATGAAATGCATTTTTCTATTAAATTGTTTTCTATGAAAACCTTTAAGTTAATGAATATTTTTGTGTGACGTTTGTCGAAATCTGCGCTAGGGGACTCTACTGAAAAGGTTAATGATGATGGTTACTATACTTTATTACATTATCTATATCGCCAATGTCCTTTGAATTATTTTCTGGACTTGAGGCTTTAAAGCATTTCCTTGTTTTCTGCGTTCTGCTTATATAATATAAAGGTTTCGATCGATGTACAGTATGTCTAGTAGGCCTATATAAATACACGTTTTATTCATATATGGGCTTCATAAGTTTCTAATAGATATAATGTAGTAATAGAGATAAACCATAACTCTAAATTGATATTTTGTTTAAGAACCTTTACATTCGCACCTACCCAAACACTTACATACTGGTAGATCACCAACATAGGAATTCTGCTTTTAGGCCTGATTCTTGTATGCTAACCCTTTATGCCATATTTAATGCATTTCATCCTGTTACAGACTCTTCTAGACCTTGGTGCCTCGCCCAACTACAAAGACGTGCACGGTCTGTCGCCACTTTACTACGCCGTGCTGCACGCATCCAACTCACTTGTGACCGAAGCACTGCTGCACGACCATGCACTCATAGGGAGTAAGGATCAACGCGGATGGACCGAAGTACATCATGTAAGTGTCACACAATGGATCTAAACGGTCCAGCTTTGCCCCATCCCTTCCGTGCTGTTCGACCATGTGCTGATTGGACTTAGGCTCAGCGCGGATGGATCAAAAATATAACTGTTACATCATAATTGTAAGTTTTGACCATACGATCAAATTTTAGCCTTCTATTTGCATATTATCGAACAGCCCTCGGCCCCTATCCTTCGCTCAAAGCCTTTCATGTTGGACGACCATGCACTAGTTGGGAGCGAGGATCAGCACGGATGAACCGAAGTACACCGAGTAGGTTACGATGGCACCTCATCTCCTGATATTAGGCTTATTGCCTGAACACTGGTTATTAGGACGATAGGTCTGGTATATATTCGTACACCGTGTTGTCTTCACCATTATTGCTACAAAAAAAAATATATATCCGGTGCTTGACTATTGTACAATGGGGGCTTCGTTATGATAAACTTGACAAAAAAATGTTGTTTTTGCTAAAGGAGCCCTGAACAAATGTATTGGACTAGATAGGTTCAGTGTTGATAAGGTGTTTGTGTTTGACCTTCGCCTTTTTTGCTCAGCGATAAGGTCGCATGTTTTTGTGAGGTATTTGTATCACAAAATATGTTTAGGTTATTTTATGGGTTTCACAAACTTATCAAGCTATTTACCTGTAGTAAACATCAGAATGTTGGTCTTTCCTTGAACGCGGTCCAACTTTGTCGTGGTCTACTTTTATATATAGCGTATTTTTGCGTATTTTATAGTACATTTCTTTATCACGCCGTATAACTCTTACCGCCGCCATCGCTTTTATTCATATTCATCGCATTATAGCCGAGCCATGAGATATTTTTGGTGTATGAAAGCCATTGTAAGGACACCTTGCTTCATGTCGCTTTTTGTCACAACCTGGCGTCGATTTCATTAGTTGAATCTAGGGCAGGTATTTGTGTTCGAAAGCGATGTATACAGGTATTGATTTTCAGTTTTGCAGCGCATTTAAAAATTACTTTTCTAATTGAGAGAATTGAAAGGTAGTTCAACTGCACTTGAACCGATAAAAGTTTGCATAATTGCAGTTCAATAACTGATGGCTTTATTTTTGGTTCTTAGACGAGGGTCGCTGTGTCTTTGTTTCAAATGAACAATAACAAATATTTGCATTTTGGCGGATATAAAAACAGCAATCTACACGTATTTAAAATTGCTGCATATTTTAAAAGTAACAAATAAATAACAGTTTATTGGACCCCCTCGTCTTTGTTTCACACAAGTAACAAACATCCATTATATCCATTATTGATTAGCTACACTCTCTCTCTCTTCTTAACACCATTGAAAAGACCATCAGTTGGACGGTAGGGAGCTATGGTAGGGTGGCGGATACCCTATTCATATGATTTTAATGTGCATAAGAATAATTACTTTTTTCTGTGATTCCTTGCCGCGTTTACCCTTGACGCTTATATAGACATGCTGTTACCCTTTGACAGAACCCAAGGCCTGTTATCATCAACAACTTTTCTGTTCAAAGTATCTTTATAAGAGAAAAGTGACGCTTGTTTAGATTGCTTTTCGTTTAAAAAATTGCGTTTTCTGTCATGTTGCGAATGGAAATGTTTCGGGTATATATTATTAGAAGCAGTTTAATAATCAGTATGACGAACCAAGGCTAGTAAGAGACAAAGTATATAATAGAGAAAATTACACAAATTTAAATGTCAGTCACGGACCGTTACAAGAATACAGAAGACCCATAAGCGTTTTACACCTTAGCTAACATGTAACATGTTGCATGTAACAAAATGTTTATATCTTTCAGAAGCCTTGATAGTTGTGGTCTTTACTCAATTTATTACAAGTTGTTTGTCCCGGGCGCCCAAGCATCTTGAATAGGGACATGTGTCTTGCTCGTGTCGATAGAAAATTGGTGAATACGAAGTGTGTTACGACAGTTTCATCAATAGATTCATGCCGCTCGAAATCACATAAATAATTCCGAACAATTATCGGTATTGATTTGACCTAGAAGCGATATAAACACGCTCATAAATTTCGGATCTTTAACAAACTCTTGGCAGCAAATATTTGTCTCTCGTATAATTTACAGGCCGCCAAACTACATAATGTGCTTCCTACACAATAAGATATAAGTTTACAGCAATAACGAATATTGAAATGAAAGAGCCTAAGTGGGCTGATATGTTTAATTTGATAGCTTTTGAAAAGTAATCATTGATTCATGTGAATAAGTAACAATGCTTTTGACTTTGAGCTGATAGTTATTGACCTCAATATGCTCTGTTATTATTTAGTTCATTGCATATTGGAGTAGCTATAACTTGTTATGTTCATATATTTATATGTATATTTTATTCCCTCGTCGAATAGGCAGAATATTATGATATATCGTAGACATATGCATTAAGTTTTGCTATTTTGCTGCACAGGTTTAGGGTTAAGCGAGTCCTTAGACTAATCATCCATCTTAAAGTTTCATTCACAACAACCCATATTTGCTTGCATTTAACTGCACCTGAATCTGTAAAGATTAAGATTTATAATGTCAGGCGATTTCAATGGTAAATGTATGTTTCATTATAAAGCTGTATCGTATTTCATGCAAAACATAACAAGAAGCATCGCGAACTATTTAGCAAGTGTGTGGGATGATTCGGAAGCAAGTTGTAACGGTGCCAGAAAATTATAGGGTTGCATCGCGTCGGAATGTTGTTTTTGTCTATGTCATCGAAGATTTATAATTTTATTTTGGTGATTGGTTAGTCATGCAAGGTAGTTTAACAGCAGATTTTACCGGAAAGCGAATGTGATCGATTATATTATGATGTCACTAAACTGTTTTCGTGAATTTCATAGAAAACTGGCGACATAGATCGTTTCATAATCTACTACCTACCGTCTTAGATTCAGCCCACTAGGGTATTAATCATAGATGGGTATACTTTATGTTGAAATCTCCTCTTGACATTTTGTATAAATTTAAAATGTCATTTGTATCTTTCTTTCGATTTGCATATATTATAATAGGTTTTACTATATCTGCCTGCTTTACACTGTACCTTCTTAAGGGTAAATCTTTCTTAATCAGTGACGTTAGAGTATTGAAATAGAGCAAACCAAGAATGTCGGTGAAAGTTGTTGATGACGAGACATATAAATTGATCAACATTTCGATGAAAAGCAGTAGAAGAAGACGTAGACGCCTACAACAAATTGACCCCATCTTTACCACGTTAGGCAACGTCATCTTTTCCCGAGTTGTTACTACGTCTGCGATCCTTACAACATAAGCTGAATGACGTCCCGACCTTGACGCGTCTCGACCTCGGTAGGTCCCTATGCTGTTTATTCGTTACACTGAGGTGTGCTCATTTGTCCCTATCGAGGCGCGTCCCTGAAATCCTATAGTCTTGAGATGGTTTGTTGACGTTTATGTATGTGTTTACTAATTGAAGTTATGACCGTTCGATGATATGGTTTGATATGTATTAGAGTTATTGCCGTCTAGAACGATCTAATAAAATATGAATATGGAGGTTCTTGTGGATGTTTAGAGCTTTACTCTGATGAGAAGTTTTTGGCATAAATGAAGGAAATTCTACCTGGTATAGGTACAATAGTTGAAACGATTTTTGTTCTGGATTGCAAGTTCGTGTTGATCCAAGTAACAGCCAATAAAGTATCTAGATTTGGTATTCTGAGATATATTAAGCTATAAGAATGCCGTTATCAGGCTTCCCAGCGGAACCTTTTAAACCTTTTAAACCTTTTAAAACCTTTTTTTTTCGACCGAACCTTTTTTTTCACTAAAAAAACCTTTTAAAACCTTTTAAACCTTTTTTTTTGGGCAAAGGCAAGATTTTGTTTTAATATTTTCATTTAAAAAATACGCATTTATAATATGGTATA
>LQRL01008309.1:0-12287 GCA_001703475.1 Hydroides elegans
AAAGCTCTAGCTCAACTCCTTCATCCCAAACTCGCGTGGACAAAGTGCTTGGCATATGAAAAAAGTTTAAAATCGACAATTTTTAAAGTGCTCTAAAATCGACAATTTTCAACCGATCGAGATGAAACCTTGACGAGGCACGACTTCAGACCTTGGTGTATGCGTGTATAAAATTTGAAAGCTCTAACTCAACTCCTTCATCCCAAACTCGCGTGGACAAAGTGCTTGGCATCTGAAAAAAAGTTTAAAATCGACAATTTTTAAAGTGCTCTAGAATCGACAATTTTCAACCGATCGAGATAAAACCTTGACGAGGCACGACTTCAGACCTTGGTTCATGCGTGTACAAAATCTCAAAGCTGTAGCTCAACTCCTTCATACCAAACTTGCGTGGACAAAGTACCCTATCTCAAGCGGGACAGACGGACGGACGGACGGACGGACAGACGGACGGACAGACGGACAAGCTCAACCCTATATCCCCTCGTTTTCACGGGGGATAAAAAGAGTATTTCTGCCCCAGTACGTTACATGTCTTGTCCGCGATTAAGCATAGGATTGAGTCATAAATTACTCTTACACTTATGGTCATACATAAATTTATGCATGTAACGAACATTACATTTTAACCTAGTGTACTCACAAGGCCGTCCTTGTTGTTAACTGTGTCGGCGTACATGTAACCACCAATCACGTTCAGCTGGATGCGCAGAAACACGATCACGACACTCACACAGTAAATCGCAGTTATCGTGCGCGTGAAACCTAGCATCGAAAAACATATAAACTAAATGACCAGCCTAATCATTACATTATTCATATCTATATATTATTACAAGGGCAAATTAGAAGGGATAACGATCATTTGTCTTTATCTGGCACATAACAATAAAAGAAAAATGAGTGATACCACTTGGAACTTTAAGATTGACTGATATTATTTAAGAAGGTTGGTACTTACTTATAATCTTTAGGTTTTCCCATATTTCCAATTTGTTTGCAGGTCTGAAAGAAAAAATATGTTTAATGAATATAATACACGCTTAATGATATTAAAATGCAGAGAGGAAAAAAACAAGATCCAAACATGTTTCACCTTTGGTTATCAACAATACTTAATAACCCCATTGTTCTCGAATAAGTTGGAGTATAAGCAATCATTTCGATTGCCTTTATGGAAAAAAAAATAATTATAACTATGATCGTAATCAGCATTTCAGTTAATAAGTTATAGTTTAATTTAAAATCATTTTGATAGGCAAATCAAGTGAACTTATCTTTACAAACACGTATAATATTAAAACACTCTCGGGTTCGAAACAAAAGACAGAATCCCACATCTGAGAAATTAGTGAATAAATGACCCACAGGGAAACAGGTTTCGTAAAACAAATCTACGTACTTGTGTTTGAGTTGTTCAGTTATAGATTCGGAGTCCAATTCACGCATCAGTGCCTCTTTTAGGCTCGGCAGCATCGCAAGCACTACAAAACGAAAGTAGCGAAAATGGTTATTTCGACATAACCGCATTACGAAAGGAAAGGCATAATTACATTAACTGTTTTGAAACCTTAAGTGGTTTCTTACATTGAATGATAATAAAATTAACTATTAATGTATAATTCGGATATAATGAAGAAGACAACTGCAGATTAAAACAAAAGTAAATAGTCATGTCAATGATATGGTTTAAACAATATATTTTATAAGAAATATATTATTGTACCTGTCAAATTGCATGTCCGTTGGTTGCTATCAAAATGGTGCTGGCGCCTACAGAATATATCACAAACAAAAATTTCAACAAAATGACAAAAGGTTGAACACTCTTACTGTATCGATTATTTGTTGAATTTTTAATCAGCATGACGATTTTGACAAAATGGTGAAATAATAAAATCCAATATCGTTTAAATAGGATTTGAATATCATATCGAGCAAAGCTAGATAGTAAAGAATAGTGTGTAAAAAATTAAAGCGGTACGATGAATCTGAAGGAGATCATTTATGTAATGATTCACCAAAGGGAGACTAATACCAGCATACTGCATACGCAATGCATATGTAATTTAATTACATTATTACCATATACGGTTCAGATCAGCTTTGCTATTCGAGTACTAAAATACTAAACAGTAAGGTAATATTTGGCCTCAAACTTCAGGCATACGCGTATTGAATGCTTCTTGAGAAATAGAGATCATTACTTGGCATGTTCAAGGCATTCGGCAGCTTCATTCTCTTGAAATTCTTGAAGTTTTCTCCGCGCATACTGAGTTCCCCAATATGCCCCTGGAACACACAAAAACACACAAGATATGAACTTGAAGAGACAGATGTTGACATATCAATATATCCATCTATGTTATCCCATAAACGCGAATTGCGAATCACTCAAAACAAAATTGTGCGCTTTGTATTCAATCATGGTCTCAGAGAACATATAGGTCATATCAAACTTAATACAAAACGTATTTAGGTTTTGTGAATGTACATTATCGAGTTAAGCAGTTTCGATTTAATCAAATCAATAAATTCTATAATAAAACGTGGAATAGTGTATCGGAACACGTAAAGAGCATAAGAAATTCAAACTATATTCGGTTTATGAGAGAAGCCAAGAAACAGAGTGGTTATGGGGTTGCGTAATGGAGAACGCGCATGTAAATATCAAGGTATCGTGCTAAAACAAAATCCGGGACTGTAACATGATATTTGGCATGTGCCCTCAAATCATAAACTTGTCCATTGGACCATTGGCATTGAATTCGCTTCAGATGAAACAAGATTGTTTGATTATGCTCGTAACATAAAATGAATCAAGTCTCTACATTCTAAAATTATATACTGTATCAATAACGCTTCGTGACGTAAACTGGTATGGAAAAAAGCGTAGAAAATAACAATTCAATGCCGAAATAGAGCTGGTTCGGGTATTGTCTTGATATTCGTTCACGAGAACTTGCTGGTAATGTGAGCGATAATAAGGAGTTTCAATAGAATTGATTATATCATTACCACCAGCTAGTACACCAACAAATATGAATTTTCGCTTATGTCTTTTTACGAAATTCCATATTGAACCAAACATTTTATATGTATAGTTTCGTCAGTAATAAGTTGAACTTTAAACGCAAGTTTGTTTACAAACAAGGCGGATGTGGTTGTTATCATGAAATAGTACAAACATAATTTGAAACAATTTTAATAAAGTTACTCAATATGATCAAAATAAAACTGAAATGATCTTAATATATTAAATTCGTATTGTAAAAAAATATGTTTTATGAATATGAACTGTATATTGATGATTGTTTAAGTATTTCATGTTTTAAAGAAAGAAACCTTTTTTATGTATGCTTTGGTTATTTGGCATTTACGTAGATGCACAGTAAACCAAATGGAAATTCAAATCTAGTTAAATGTTGTTAAATGATGACACAAACATATCAAATGTATAATTAAAGAAAGGAACAGCATAAGTTTTAGTGGATGTAAACAGCTTTGGAAAATGTTTCGTTGAATGTTTCAAATTAAGCATTAAAAAAAAGTGCGCCTAATTCGAAAAAAAAATCATATAAGTGAATATAGTCATACACAAACGTTTAGAAATGAAACCATTTCGGTGATATGTAACTTACGACTATATTTTGCATCAAACATGTTCAATTTGATTGGGGATTTAACAAAAGAGAAAATCGAGAATTTGCTATATATGTTTTTAAACTTAGGGTCACATGTGTACTTTTCTATGGAACATTTTAAAATCGGGTTTTCCCCATGTTCGCATAAAGAAAATGCTCAGGGAGTTAAGATGCATTATCCATTCGTATAAAAACTACTTTTCCTTATTTATCAAGCATAAATTAACCAAATGTGGTTGTTGTTGGTGACTTTAATGCTAATCTGACAAGAGATTAAAACGGAAAACTATCTCTTTTCGGTGAAAATCTAGTAAAATTTGCCTCAAATGGGGAATATATAATATCAGACGTCGCTTACCTTCATAATGACTCATTCACATACGTTAGTTACTCCTGGAATTCTACCTCATGGTAAGATCACTGCTTGACGATGGGATCTGCTCATAATAGCATCAAAAAGGTGAAGATTCTACATGAATATATTACATCATATCATAAACCGCTAGCTATCAGGTAAGACATCAGTCAAATCGCTACAACAGAATCAATAAATGAAAATAACTATACAGCTAGCCCGAATAGGAAAACTGTTTCTAGTGAAAATATACTAAAATATAAAGAGGAAACAGGTAGATTGGCAAACAGCATTTATACTGATAAGAAATTCATGCGCTGCTTTGACTATAACTGTAAATCCAATGAATGTAGATCATCAATCACAACAACAATTCATGAGCTATCTCAGTGTCTAACAAATACTTAAAATAAAATCCTTTCTCCTAAAGTGACAAATAGTGACAAATGGGGTATAACAGGATGGAATGAATATGTTAATGAAGCACATAACATAGTACGTGAGGCCTTTCAGAGCTGGCGTCAACTTGGCAAACCAAAACATGGAGTTACGGCAGACATTGTGAGATAAACTTAAAGCCAATTTTAAATACGCTCTCCGCGCATGCAAGCAGCAAAACGAAAGAAGGGAAAGCGATAAATTGGCTAAGAAACTTATGTCTAAATGTTCGAATGACTTTTGGAGAGAGATAAAAAAAAACAACCGAGTTCAACGATCAACGGCATCACAAGTGAAGAACAAATATGCACATATGGGAAAAATCACTACAATCAAATCTTGAACTCTGTACCCAGTAACCTCGAGAGTTTAACATATGACATGATGTTCTTAGTTTCTCATGCGATGAAGTCAGCAAGGCAAAAGACTCTCTTTACACTGATAAAGCTGCTGATGCTAATGGTATTTCGGTAGAACATATAAAAAACGCTGATGCCAAGATAAGAATACTGTTGACAACAAGCTTCAATGCTATGCATCGACATGGTTTTCTACCGAGTTCTTTGATCGAGTCTACAATATCCCCAGTAGTGAAAAAAATGAAGATAAAACAAATGCTTCCAACTATCGACATATAAACCATTTCTTCGACAATATCTAAGGTACTCGAAAACCTTCTCCTGACAAAAATAAAACCTCATATTGTTACTAGCTCTAATGAATTCGGATTTAAAAAGAAGCATAGCACGGATCTTAGTAAATTTGTGCTTAAGGAAACAATACGAGACTATAATAGTCTTGGCTCTAATGTGTATGCATGATTTATAGCTGCATCTAAAGCTTTTGATAGGGTTAATCACCTTAAACTGTTTGAGACTCCTCTGATAAGAAATGTTCCGAAAGTATTCATAAGACTTCTAATATATTGGTATGCTAACCAGAAAGCTCGAGTTAGATGGGGATCGAAGTACTCTGATTGGTTTGTTGTTGAAAACGGTGTCAGACAAGGAGGAATATTATCACCATTGCTATTCAATGTGTATGTTGACGTAATAAGTATAGAATTGAACAAAACAATCATTGGATGCACAATAGTAAAATTTGATCATCAACCATTTATATTACGCAGATGACCTCATCTTATTCAGTACATATCATAAAGGCTTACACATATTACTCAATGTGTGTAATTGAATCGGTAATAGTCTAGATATAAAAATAAATGAATCTAAAACGGTATACACAGTATTCAAAACAAAGAAAGACAAAGATTGGATCTGTCAGCAGTTTATTCTGAATGATAATACCATAGAATATTGTAGAAACTATAAACACCTTGGACACATTGTAAATGCATCGCTGGAAGACGATGAAGACATACAAAATCATATGAGAAAGATATATGCTATGCGCAACAAGTTAATCAATACATTTAAGCACTGTTCGGATTGCGTTAAAGTTACTATATTCAAAACATTTGTGTCCAATTTCTACTGTTCCTATCTATGGTGTTATTACAATCTGAGTGTTTTACAAAATCATCAAAGTAGCCTACAATAATGCTTTAAGTTTATGCAGTATTACCCTTAAATTGATAATTAGAGGTGTTAATGTAATGAAGGTTATCTTGAGAAGGTCACTTTCACCGGTGTGTTAACTATTTCTAGGATCCCATTGGAAATAAGCTCTAGAGCTTTATGGGCTATCCTAAGTCATTATCAACACTATAGTCGTGCTTGTGTTTATAGTGAGTGTCTATTATGTACCACATCTTTATTTTCATGTTGTCAATTGTAACAATCATGTATTATATGTTGATTATTACTTAAATAAAATCAATCAATCAATCAATCAAGGTATATAAATAGCATATCGAATCGAGTATTCTCATCCGACAATGAAATTCTTAAGAATTTTGCAAAAAGTGACATTATGTTAAAATCAAAGTTATTTCTCGAATAGAATGACATGTTAGGCTATATCCTGTAATGGTCCCCTTTAATCTGTTTAGACGGCTTAAATCACTATGATGCGTGTTGTTTCGTATATGGGAAATTAACCATAGGGGGACTGATACAGGATATAGCCACATGTTATTTAGTATAAGAAGATGTATTCGACAAATTTATATTTACAAATACAGTATGCTATGTATATGCTATACATACTATATATAGTATGCTATATATATATATATAGTTGAAAAATTATATGGACCAAAGAGTCTGAAACAAATTATATTATCATTAGAATTAAACTCCTGGAGAGGGAACTTCATTCAAAATTAAATTAAAACTACTGTTTTTTAGATTTACCACCCGGTAAAGATGTGAAGATTCCTTGTTAACACAACGAAAAGAATGCTCTAAATTCACAGGCTTACAAAACGAAGCAACTTCAAGCTTGTTAAATTACAGAATTTAAGATTTTTCAGGCTTCATAAAGACGTCGAATCAAACATTTAGGTGACGATTTTGTTAAAATCTTATATATAACGATCCATTTATATCTTCAAAAATGACATGGAAATAATATGAATATATTTATCTAATAAAACTTGTCCATGTCAGTTTATAGGAACATGAATTTGCGTTGACTTTTACAAATCGTTGAGCGATAATATGAGTTTATTGATTATTGTTTTGGTTATAAGCCACTTTGACATTTTAAATGCGCATGCGTTAACTTGCTCTTTGTCGGACCGAAACAAACCATTTTTTTTCTACCCAATGCTCTACCAACTACATGTTATTTGAAAGAAAACAATAGCACGGCTATCTGATTCAGAAAATGAAAGAAAAAAAAGCAATTACATATTAATACAAGTATACAAGGGAGCCTATGTGAACTGTCTGAACATTAGAAACTATACACAAATGAGACAAATATATACATTAATCTCTCATATCATTTATTTATTTTTTTTTCATACTAAATGAAGTTTATTAACATATCAACATATTGTAGAAAATATAAGTTTAGTATGTTGATACATGAAATTTATGACATAATATATACTTTGAAAATTGCTAAACCAATAGTCAGGTTACAGGTTAATTTCGATCTGTTTCTTCTCGCGGTTTGCTTTGTTTTTGACCATGTTTTAAAATACATGTATCATTAAATTGATTACAACAAAGAGTTTGAAGTTCAACCCTTTTATGAAGCAAAAATAGGAAATAATCCATAATATTAACTTCAATTTCCAGACGACATCTCAAAATGGCATCAGAAAAGCAAGGGAATCCTTTGGAGCAGTTCGTTCTGTTGGCGAAAACTGCCAAAGGCGCGGCAGCGGTGGAATTGATCAAACAGGCCCTCGAAGCTCCTGGCGTTTACGTCTTCAGCGAGTTGCTCGACATGGCCAATGTACAGGAGGTAGAGTATTCATGATTAAGGATTTAAGTTAAGCATTGTTAAAGGGATGTGTTTGGATTTTTGTGTGTCCTAATTGTAAAACTTGAGAGGGTACTCTAAGCATATATATGACAACTTTGCAAATATTATCAAAACTCTATCAATAATACTCGAATTTTCATTTCATAAATTTCAATGTCAATGTCACT
The DNA here is from genome assembly GCA_001703475.1 of Hydroides elegans. NCBI lineage: Eukaryota > Metazoa > Annelida > Polychaeta > Sabellida > Serpulidae > Hydroides > Hydroides elegans. The sequence goes on from LQRL01008309.1 coordinate 8,004, forward strand.
TATTTGAAAATTTGATTATTTACAATTTGAAGCAAACGATTGATTGTCGTAAATGAAAAGATCTATGAATCACCACGCATAATAGATTAGTTCTTTTATACTAATTTTATATTTTTTTGCTTTAGTTGGGAGGAAATGAAGCACACGCGCCCTACCATGCTCTTTTAAACTTATTCGCCTATGGAGTATTCAGCGACTTTAAGGGTAAGCCTAAAATAGTAAATATCAAACACACAGAGTACTCAGAGATACAGGCAATTCTAAATACTTATATCTGATCAGGCTGTCAGATCATTATAGATGTTCTTAAAGATCACCTTAATTGTGTTAAGCTAAATCTCAATTTTGAATTGCTATTAAGATTAATCTGTGCTATCTCTATCGGGCGACATACAGTGTATTATGTGCTGATCATGGTCTTTAGTGGCAGTCAGTAGTCCAAATATTGGATGATCTGGATGATGTTTAGATAATTACTTTGAGTATTCTTTCAAAGTTCATGATCTTTAGGCGAAACCATATTGATCTGATTTTTGTAGCGAATCCAGAGAAGTTTCCAGAATTATCTCCTATCATGCTCAAGAAATTACGACATCTTACTATTGTTTCACTAGCAACTAAAAACAAGGTACGTGTTAATACATAACACCAATGTGTTCATATCTATATTACGTAAAATTAAATCAGCATTTGATCATATGTTCGTCTTCTGTATTTTATGCTTCGTGAAAAATCCAAGATTTAATTAAAGCCGGTCGAGCTTTCGCTGAAGTGGGCAGAAATCAAATTGTTGTAGTGAACCTTATTGTGTTAAGAGCAGTATCAATTTAATATATTAGCTATCAGCACTATGATTTGAACGTGTTTGATATTTTAAGGTTTATGAAATAAGACTTCTATATACATTATGGTTTAATAAAATATTTACGTTTTCTTTCCCAGTGCTTACCCTATTCTATATTACTACAACAGTTGGATATAAAGAATGTCCGCGAGTTAGAGGTATGCATATTTAATCAATTAATTCATTTGCCATCCTTTGAAATTGTAGCAATATATATCTGTCCAAATGTATATCAAAATACAACGATTGAGCTTCAATATTTCCTTCGCCATTGACATAATTAATACTAATACGATAGCGCTTTGATTCGATGAGCTAATCGCTTGGTTTCAGGATTTGATCATCGAAGTTATATATGCAGAGATTGTAACAGGGAAGTTGGATCAGAAAAATCAACAGTTGGAGGTAGATTCTGCGATAGGGCGAGACATTCGACGCGAACAAGTTGACGAAATCGTTAAAGTGCTCGAAAATTGGTTTGTAACGTTTTGTTTAATCTGTGTAGAGATAATCGTAGAACAATGTTCATGTTAAATTGTGTGCTTTGTGCGTAATCACACACTGATTTTTAAAAATCACGCACTCTCGACAATTGTGTGCGTTTTTCGACGCTCCTACACTGAATCCTATACTGAACACTGGTAGAATCCTATGGTCATTGCTATATTTATTTTTAAAATCGCACATAACATACATTAGATGACATATACATATATTTATTCAAATGTTTATTGAATATATGTTTTTTCTTTGAGCTTTAGTTTGTTAAATATTTAATGTGATATTTATGAGTTGGTACATCATCAAACGTCGGTCCCTGAAATGAATATATTTTCATGAAATTGTCGATTTTGAGAGCCAAAGGTCGACACAATTTCTTTGACCAGGTGCTCTGGATGTGAATCAGTATTAAAAGGCATCGAAGAACAGATCGTTAAAGCAAATGATTATAAGGAGCAACAAAATAATATACGCCAGAAAATCGAAACTGAAGTAAGTATTTTATAAAAGCTCTATTCTTCCAGCTGTAATATTTATTCCATTTATTATTTGTTTTAACTTTTCCAAATAAAATATTATGAACATACGGACTTAAAGTTTGAAAATATTTCTGGGCTATTTAAAAATAAAAACAACAAAAAATATAATAAATTGAAGAAACTAATGACGAGTCTTAAGATAAGTTTGTTTAACTCATAGAATGGTTGCGAAAATAAGTATCTTATCACGACATGCAATTATGACCATTTGTGTTTGGGTTCAACGCTATCTGAACAAATCATTTTTGGACATTATGACCATTTGTGTTGGGTTCAACGGTATCTAAAATTATTATCCAAAAAACATTTTTGGACATGTTCCTTTTAATACATATTCTAATGATGATCATTCGCATGCAGGTCTCGAATATCAAAAAGACATTGAAGAACACACAGCAACAAGACATGGAAGAACAGATGGTCACAGACTCCATGCCCAGTGCTTCTTCCGCCGCTGCGCCCGATAAGCCCGTTAAGAAAACGTCGAAAACGAAAGGGTGATTGTTTGAAGAGTGTGATCAGTGTGCTTGGTTTTTGCCATGGAGAAGATATTGATAATATGAAACGCTCTTTTTAAAAAAAAGTAAAAGTAGTTCGTAAACTGTTCCGTTTATAGCCTATATTTTTTAATTAAGATATGCAATTGCAATTGACAAAGGCAAATTAGAAATTTTCGAAATAAATATTATAGAGACATAATATGATAAAAGTATTACGGTAAAATGTGAAATTATCTGAAGCCAGAGTGATTCCACATCAGCTAGTTAATTGACCTCTGTTTGTATTTTTGTTTTCAGATTGCGAGGCAGTGGAAAATTATGGGGAAAATCCTCATGAGAGTGACAGCATAGTGCATAAGAACTTATCTGTGGTGCAAGTCCTTAGTATTTAGACAAAAAGTTGCTTATCCAAGACTGCATTTTATATCACAATCGCGGACTAGGCGCACTGTCGTATAGCGGGTTCTGGATCGCGCACTGCTGGATTGCGGTCCCATTGTGTAGACGAAATGTTTCTTTGGTTTCTTGTTTTCTGATTTGTCTAAAGAGCTCTCCTCCTAAGTGTTGTTGACTCCTCTGTATGTGGGTCAAAGGGAGACAAATAGGTTGCGGGAATCGAGTTTGTATGAACGGTAACTAGATTCTTAAAAATTGCAATTTATGTATCAATATATTTTTAATTAGGTTATGTATGAATAAATGATTTTCTATAAACAGTAAGTTTTATTTTACATTATATTGCAAATGATTTGAGTTGAGTGCCGTTCGGGCCTCAAATGTCTATAAACCGCTGTTTTAGGACGTGAGATGAAAACTATTTTCCATTGCTGAATGCAGCAATATCAAACATATCAAATATTAAACAAAGATGTTGGAAGATTCATTGTGAAAACACTTGACTGTCTTTGCCGACACTTAAACTCGGACTACCTATTGATAACAAAAATCAACTGTTCAGTGGGTTTCGCTTATATTGTGGCATTTCCCCATCTGGTCACCTTGTTTTCTCACCAATTATTGATGTAACATAAACAGTTTAATCTGATATAGTGAATACAATTTGAAGAATATCTTTGCAGAGTTTCTGTCTTTATATACTGCCCAAAAGAAGTCAAGCCCCCCTCTAGTTTTTACCGTTAGTGTATGCAGAAAAGCACACTTTCAAAAGTCGTGATTAGCATTGATTAAGACATTGTTTTTCATTTTTTCTTGTGTTACTCCGTACGTCAATATGTAAAGTTTACCCATGGAACCAATTGGTTACAAATGTGTCAGTTCAAACCGACCACTTTTCGGCAAATGTGAGATAAACCGTTTGCCATAAACATCAGAATGGCAGATAATGTGCCTCAAATTCCATCGTAAATAACCCACTTAAACTATATCCAATCGCAACAAAATTAGCCATTGATACATTTAACATCTTATTAGACAATATTCGTAACCAAAAACCATAAAGCGATTGTTTTATCAATGCATAAAACAAATTTTAAAACTGTGCACTACTGCACAGTTTAATGGTAAAAACTGGAGGGGGGCTTGACTTTTTTTAGACAGTGTATATTCGTATATTGCTCTCATACAAGACTAAAAGTGAAACGATTGAAGATGCAAAGCAAGAATTTGATTAGACCAAGCCTCCAGTGAACTTAAGACTGGCTGTATCTTATATGCATTTTGTTAACGCCATACCTCGAGATATGGAGCAAAATTGTATCACTTCCGGTCGCGTATATATATTAAATTTATAATTAATATTATTTTGCTATTCTATTGTGAATTGTATGGTTAAACATGTATATAATCACATACTTGAGTCTAAAAAAAAGGTCCGTATAAGGGCTAGGATACGTCTACATAACAAGGACGTATTTGTAAAACACGAAAATGCCCCAAACCG
>LQRL01008309.1:15088-36252 GCA_001703475.1 Hydroides elegans
GGAAGTATTTGTGAAACACGAGCAGGCCCCAACCGCCCCTAACTTGGGTTTGGGTGTGGTTGCAGATTTTAAATAAATTTTCTGTGTAAACCGATATTTTGGGCTATTTTGGCCAATTTTCCAACTTCCGTAGGCATATCTGCGGACCAAGACCTTTCATTTGAGCCTGTAACCAAGTCTCTATGACCTTCCGTTCAAAAGTTCTAACCCGTACAAGCTCAAGTCTTGAAAAACCGCTATTTTGGGCTATTTTGGCCCATTTGACCACTTCCGGTAGGGTGTTTTGACGTCAAAAGGCACATCTACGGACCAATACCTTTCATTTAGCCTATAACCGAGTCTCTATGACCTTCCGTTCAAAAGTTCTAGCCCGTACAAGCTCAAGTCCTGAAAAAACCGCCATTTTGGGCTATTTTGGCCAATTTTCCAACTTCCGGTCCGGTGCTTTTGACGGAAATGGTCAAAAGGCACATCTGCGGACCGAGACCTTTCATTTGAGCCTATAACCAAGTCTCTATGACCTTCCGTTCAAAAGTTCTAGCCCGTACAAGAAAGTGATGACAGACGGACAGACAGACAGACGGACGGACACCCAAACTCTATAGGCCCCCAACTTTTGGGTTGGGGCCTAAAAAGGCACATCTACGGACCAATACCTTTCATTTGAGCCTATAACCAAGTCTCTATGACCTTCCGTTCAAAAGTTCTAGCCCGTACAAGAAAGCGATGACAGACAGACGGACAGACAGACGGACGGACACCCCAACTCTATAGGCCCCCAACTTTTGGGTTGGGGCCTAATGAAAAGTGTGCATTTAAATTCGCCCATATCGGATTAATCTTTGATATGGAAAATAAAACATATATCATAGTTTCGATCGATGTTTAAGAATAAGCCAATCCTGATGATTTTTTCAATCTTTTCACATGTGAAGTCTTGTCCAAAGCCACGTGTCAACTTTACAATACATTTTAAGCAACCTCAATGTACGAATGTGACTAGATATATTATAATATGACAGAATATTATATTGTTTATGATTATTTCAAACGAATTCCGAAATTACTACTGTGTTAAATGAATATAAAATCATTTAACATAATTAACTTTACATACCGGTGCCATTTTTTTAGAGTCAAAACGGAAAAGGAAATAGCAGTGGTCGCTGGTGCCTGTCTAAGGTAAGATATTTTTCAACACATATTAGTTTTGATGAAACTTTTTAAGTAACACATTTGAGAGTTTATGCCAATATAAAAATCTTTGTGCTAATAGCCCAGATTTCCCAAATATAACCAATCATATGGCTTGTTACTGGTTTGTTTACGTCATTTTGGCGGATTTCCCAAATTTGCCCAAACTCTCTATTACTTGGCAGCGATACCAATCATAAAAAAAAACACAATCATGTATATTGTAAGTTAACACTATTAAAAAAAATAATGAGAGCAAACATTGATTAGATTAAGTATGTAGACATGTAACAACACCTTTGTTATTTTTTTTCGATATATTTGTTGGGTGTTATTCGCCCGACAACCCAGAAATTACCAGTCAAATTATTTCGAATGATAAAAAACATGCGAAATAGGGCTTAAAAATATAATCCAGTACATCAGCCAACCCAGTGAAATGAAATAATAAATTGGTGGAACAATGGTTTGATCATAAACATGCGCTATAAATGAAGAGCACCGCACGAGCGCTACATAAAAACATCCCACAGATTTCCAGCTGGCTTGGACAATTTGAGAAAATTCATTTTAACTTAGAGATTTTAGCAGTTTGAGGAACACCTTTTTTGATATTTCTTTTAATGTCGCAATAATTGGTGAGAATAATGATTTCGAAATTGATTAAACTTCGTTGAAATTGTCTTATAAACTGTAGTTTGCAAGATATGATACATAATTTGGCTATATTCTACATTTCAATTTTCGCAAAAGCTGGCTAGGAAAGGGGAACAGGCCAGCTGTTTTGAAAAAAAAAGGTTTCTTCAAAAAGCATAGTTTTGTTTTTATTCGTAATTGTAATTTAAGATTGATGTTTTAAGAGGATTTTATAACCTTTTTGAAAAATATGTACTGGGGTGCCCTTCTATGAATACCTTTTAAATGAGACTCAATGCCTTACATTTCACATCGTGGTTCCTATCTGAAATGATGGCATAGGTTTCATCGTTTTTTGCACTATTTGGGGGATTTGAAAAAAAAACTATAGTCACGGGCTGGTCGCATATAAGCGTCTCGATATCGCTCGTATGGGCAGCCGTTTTAGCTCAGTCGGTTAGAGCGTTAGATTGCAGCTTCACAATTTTCGAGCTGCTCTAGTGTTATTTTCTATTTATCAGATAGGTTTGGGTCAAACCGCTACATTGTTTATGGTATTAAGAGTAAAACTTTTCATATAAACCAGTATGTAGCTGTCTTATATGTGCGGTCTTTTTCTGTTTTGTTTAAATCTCTGAGGGGTTTACGATTATTTAAAAAGAGGAATAGATTTTAAGCATTATGTATTGCCACCAAACAATTTGTTCATTCTGTATGATTTTAAGAATGTAATTTTGAAGTTTGCTAATCTATTAATCAAGGTTATTTATCACACATATTCAACATGTATAAATCAATCTGGCCTTTTTGCACTTTATTTTATGATCTGCTGAAGATGTAACAGCCGTCAGTATCAAGTCTCGCCCATATATTACAGGCCTGCGCTAAAACATCCTTTACAAGATTGGAGCCTTTCCCTTTTTGGACTCATTATTTTTGCATTGCACTGGAAGAGGCATTGTACTATAGAGATATAATAACACATTGCATTTGTATGTTATTTCAAAGATGGCTTATGCAGATAATCATTTTATAGATAAGTACCAGGATGAACCCTTGAAGAGAAAACTCAAAATAGCTTTGCTTTCTGAATAGAAATATCGAATTGCGAATTCAATGTTTTAAACGCATGTTTAACTCAGGATGATATCATGTTGCATCACAATACAATCCCTCGAATTACTTTTGTTTTTGTATACATAAAACACAAAGATATGCTATAAAACAACTCAAAATTGAACACCAGACTTGCTTTAATCTAGTAAGACGATCGTAAATTTCGGATTGTTTGCATTATGTTTTCATTGAAAAACAATCACATCGAAACAGTTGTTTTATGCTGTTCTTATGCCGTTTTGAAGTGAAAGGTTGCGATTAGGATTTTGAGCTTCCTTATGTGTCTTGCGCACAACTCCTTAATATTTTGTTATTAGAAGATTATTTCAAACAAAAATATTATGTGTTTTTATTTGAATGGAAATAGAATCGAGTAGTTCTGTAAACTGCTAATTTATAAGATTTGGAATCTGAACAACCCAGATAAATTTTTGCCAGAGAATATATGATACATTTTTTATAATTGGTTGTAAAGTTAAAGTTATAAAACATGAGTTTATCCTTTCAATATTTATTTCAATTTTCATCATTTGATCATGGGGTGAAGACCACGAAGCACTAGTCAAGTAATGCACCGGGTCTGTTTGACTTTTAACCAAACGCACAGAATCGCATTTATAGACATAAGACACATCAACTACATTTAAACATCGAGGATAACACCACAACGTTATTGTGGCAAAACATACATTTTTCAGCTTACGGTTGTAGGTCAAAAGCCCCGAATGTCAAAAGTTTGTGATTTGGCATAATGCATGTATTTTTCAAGGGTAAGAAATAATTTAGCATTTAAACTAAACATTTCAATGAATGAATTTCGTTACAAGGTTGGATGATACATATGATTCAATAATTCCATTTATGATTGCAACGCAAATATTGTTGAAACTCCTATACAAACCGTTTGTTCCAATAAAAATAATGTTTCATTGAGACGCATGATAAATATTGTTTGATTTGCCTTATTGATTTTGTCAGTTTTAATAAATTACTGAGAATGTTTCAGAGAATAACGAGGCTTCTGAACTTGTAGTAACACGGAGCTTTTGACAGGTTTTTTTACGACAAATTTAACATTTTAGGCAGAATGCTGATGCTACGTTGGATTATTCATTTATCTATTCAATGCATGTTATGATACTTCGCACATATAGATGTTATGAACATTAAAATATGCCAGGTTTGTTTGTTTACATATATTGATTTCTGACCAACTTCGTAACTTTGTACATTTTGGTACTTTTTGTTACTTTGTACCTTTTTCGCTACTTCGTAGTTTTTTGTTCGGTTCGTGCTTTTCCTATTTGTTGTATTTCTATCCAAAATATAAACATCCAGGACATTGCTGATACAATCTTCATGCAGATATTGAGTTTCCATTAATATATTATATACGCTTTTTAAAGGAGAGTGTGCTAAACGTTTCTGTTTCTGCTAGATGATGCGCAGTAATACGGTAATGACGGCCCATCCTAATACAATGTAAAACATATTAATTTTGATAAGAATTTCTCAGCTAATAGTTCTAAGCTTATGTTGTAGTAAAACTAACAGTTAGAAAGATTGTTATAATGGACAAAAATAGTTTCACCAATGATAGTTTCTTTCTGAATTGATTTTTTAAGCGTATCCAAAACGGGAGCGAAGTTGTTCTTGTTGATAACGATTATTTAAGCAGTGTCGCATGATGCGTTTGATCTAGATAAAAGGTTAAAACAAAACTGTCACACTATTGAAACTTGGAATTTGATTTTTATAATTTATGCATTGTTAATTTAATGCCAGTGACTATCATTCAGATAGGAGAGGCATATGGGAGATGGGAGAGGCATGTATAAATCTAATAAGGAAAAAAAACAATACCTATTAGAATTTTATATGTTATTCCAAATTATTTGATTATATTTGTTAATATTTGTGAATACTATCACAATTGACTGAAAACCTAGTTATAAGTCAAATTATGTTAGTTTGACAAAACCTCGTTCACACTTGCTTTCTCTCGGAGTTATCAGTTTCTTTACCATCTCCAAAAAAAAGTTTATTTCAAATAATGCACACCTCATATTGCATACATATCTGACCATTAACAGACTATTACAGACACTCAAAACAGACACTAAAAATTGTGTATAATTTCAAAATAACAGATCCTATTATGAAGCAGGATAGGTTTCATTGTTTAGAAAAATATTAAATTAATTTAATTATTTTTTTGTTCAAAACTTGATTGGCAATAAATGTATATTTTTCAATCGTGTTAAAATATTGATAGACATGGTTAATTATGAAAATGTACGACTAATGTACGAAAATGTTGTGACTAATAATAAATTTGTGTACTTTCAAAAATAGAAGATGGGAAGCGACCAAGAAGGAAAGAATTTGTACGAAGTGACCAGTTTCCCACATATTTATATGCAAACACAAAACCTCCCTCTTACGTGTACACTTATAAAACTGAAGCTTCCCGTACAACTTTGCTAGGTCTGATTGGAAAAGAGACATTGAATTTTTATGAATAGATAATTAACATTAGGATTAGCATATGACAAAATGATGAAATTTTAATGCTTGACTTGACATCGTAGCATTATTTTAGTATATAACATGGATATATAATCACGTGACACTTTGCATTACATTTTAGCGAAACATGTTAAGTCGACTTAACGCAATGTTGCACAGGGATCTTCAATTATGATTGAATCATGCAAAATATATAATCCATTTTTTTTGTTCCAATTATAGATATTTTTGTCGTTTAGATTTTGTTCACATAATGTTATATTTCCTTTAAATATGCAATCTCATTGCTTGTTCGCATTTCATTTCCCAGCATATTTTGATTTTTTATTTACATAACTGAATGAAAACCAGCGTTTTCGTTTGAGTCGCCTGTCGTATATTTATTTCCTGTTTATCGATCACCGCCCACTAAATTTGTTATTTTTGATTTATAGCTAGACTATACATATTCGGTTCTCTTTGTAATGTAAGTACATTCAATTCTACACATAAATATACCGAAAATGAAATTTTATTATCAATTTCCCTTTTTACACGACATTTTCTGCCAACCCGGAAGAAGCTGTTGCCGGTGTGAAATTATCATAAAATAAGATGATATGTTTTTATTTCGTATTCTTGTACATATACATAATATGCTTTTGCTGATAATATCATAATATAAATACGAAAGGGAGCTGACTGAAGAATGATATATTCTTATTAATTTTCAGCCCCTGTTACCACATCCTATGAAATAAACATACATTTTTGTACTTGTAATTGTATAACAATAACACATAACATAACCTGCGTTCTGTACAAACATAACCTAATTACTTTACTAACATATATTTACAATGTTTTAACTCATCTATTCATGTACCTACAAGGCTACATATTCATGTATTTTCTAATCATGTCTGTCTTCAATTTTCTTTTAGATATATTGATTGTCACACTATTTCTTGTAACATTTGGAAGAGAATTCGACAGTCCTATACCAGATATGTTGGCTATATCTCGTCGAAGCCTAGTTTTTACTGCCCTCACAAAGAAGTTATTTTTACTTCTTGTACCATATTAATGTATGTCACAGTTTTTACTAAATTCCGACTGGACATTTACAGGGAGAACAGCCTTTGCAGCCTTATACATGAGTATACACGTCATAAGTCATAAGATGTTGACAATTGTATATGTTGCCAACGTCGTTAAACGAGTGTGTAACAATGATATTACTACTTGATGCAATACACTGCTGTACCATTTCGTTATACATAAGGAAGGGAGATGATAGACATTGGTGATAAACTTATACCCTCTCACCCAGTGGTTTGGAATCGCTAATTGATTATCACATTTCCACTTGATTAAAGACGATAGTCATTTAAATGTAAAATATCTATAATAGTCTTCTCTCAAAAACTAGCATTTAGAATACAATATTCGGTATTTTACAGATTTGAAATGAGGAGCTGATCACCACAGACAAAATGATAGGCGGATTGTTCATTTACAATCATAAAGGAGAGGTCCTCATCTCCAGAGTATACCGAGATGACATCGGGTAAGTTATATATGTTCATAGCATATTTATGAGATTAAGAGATACACGCGTTTGCTCGCGGATTGTTATATTCATTACGTTATTATAATATGAAATACTTAAACAAGGGGAGCGATAATGAAATGGCATTGGATATGTACAAGTGTGTAAATGGAACACATGTAAACCTTAATTGATAAGACCTCATAAATCGTTGTGACTTGGTTTTTCGTTTGAAATATAGAATATAAGATAATTGATGTATGTGTAAATATGAACTTTGATAAGTTAAGTTGTAAAATATGAACTTTGAAATTTGTTTCATTCCATATCCAATCAAAAATACATATACACGTACACTATGATGTAGCTGCCCTTGTACTTTTTTTATCTTGTCATGGAATGCACTGGTTACATAACTAGTTTTCATCATGCTAGATATTTCTTTCACAGACGGCGCAATGCAGTTGACGCATTTCGAGTAAATGTTATCCATGCTAGACAACAAGTGCGATCACCCGTTACAAACATAGCACGTACTAGCTTCTTTCACATTAAGGTAAGGAACCATGGGTCAATTAAAAAGACAAATTTAATGTCTTTGTAATTATAGGTGATTTATGTTGATTATTTGGACACCGTTTTCATAGTTAGTTTAACAAAAATAACTTTTTTTTTCGTTTAAGTTAATGACATGCATAAGTATTGACATAACTTTTTTTATCGCATACTTATTTCATGTGAAAGTGATATGGTATATGTTCATAAATGGTATATGGTCTGTCCTTAATAAAAAGTTGTATGTTATATCGTAAGAGAGTACGGACCTTATCGATGATTTTGTTTGCCTGAAATTGAATGTTATATATTTTCATCCATGCAGCGTGCAAACATCTGGGTTGCTGCAGTGACAAAGCAGAATGTCAACGCAGCAATGGTGTTCGAGTTCTTACTGCGTGTTTGTTCTGTGATGCAGTCGTACTTCGGCAAAATAAGCGAAGAAAATATAAAAAATAACTTTGTCCTTATTTATGAATTATTAGACGGTAGGTGTTACGAATTATTTATATGAATAGATAGAAAGTGTGAATGTGAATGAATAAGTAACCCTTTATAAGGGACAATGTAAGTAATGCTAAGCCAGTCCACCATAACATCCAATCATGTTAGTATATTATTACTGATCATGATCCCTAATTGTCTCTCGGTGTGGCTCTTATATTTCAAAATTTGTTGAATGTGTAATTATCTAATAATAAATGTAACATCATAAACATGAAAATATGATAAACAAATTTCGTTTACAGAGATCTTAGATTTCGGTTATCCCCAAAATACCGACACCGGCATATTGAAAACATTCATTACTCAACAAGGAGTAAAATCTCAGGTAGGCATAGCACATTGAATCAGTCAATTTCATACTTGCATAATCTTTAAGTTTTCATGCGTTTTAAACGTTTAGTCAAATATCCAAAGTGTTAATTATGTCACAATAAATAAATTGAAATGCACTAATTATCACACAAGTTCATCGTCCGAAATTTCGACTTAATAAACAAAATGAAATTACAGATAATGGCATATACCTATAAATATAAGACAATGCATGTTAATGCATGTTGATTTATAAACCATTTATTTGTCCCCTTATTCGTTTGCAGTCAAAAGAAGAGACTAGTCAGATCACGTCGCAGGTGACGGGGCAGATCGGATGGCGACGCGAAGGCATCAAGTATCGACGCAACGAGCTCTTCCTCGACGTGCTCGAAAGCGTCAACCTCCTCATGTCCCCACAGGGTAGGTGTTGGGATCTTTAAAAGGGGAATGTCTTTTTTTGTTATAAATAAAAGCTTAAGGCTATTCAATGCATTCAACCTCCTCATGTCATCTCAGGGTATGTTGTGGCTAATTGAAATGGGGTATCTCAACACTTATATTTGAAATGTTTTTTTTTGTGCTGAGGATGCCCCATTTGTCTGTTTAAAAAACCGGTTGCGATAAAATAGTGCCATTGTTTAAGCCAATAATTGTGACCCCAACCACAAATAAGTTGACACATATTCCTCCTAACCACATTCAATTGACTTTGAAAACCCACCCATTAACCCTGTTTCAAGGCCAATTGCAAAGGAGCTTTTCTCTTGGAATTACCCATATTTTTATAAGCACCTGGCGGTTAAAAGTACAGCAATGCATATCCTTGCCCAACTAGTCCCAAATGTTTATGTTGATGCTCGACTAAAACTCCTCATTTATCCCTCTATGAAAGGCCAAGTGCTGAGTGCTCACGTTGCGGGACGAGTGGTGATGAAGAGCCAGAGCACACGCCGAATCTTTAGCAACCACCTCGGATTATATTTGATATCTTAGCCCATATAGCTGTCATTCAAAATCCCTTCTTTTAACCCGATTTACAGGCCAAGTGCTGAGCGCTCACGTTGCGGGACGAGTGGTGATGAAGAGCTACCTGAGCGGCATGCCCGAGTGCAAGTTCGGCATCAACGACAAGCTGACCATCGACAGCAAGGGGCGTACTACAGCCGACGACACCGGAAGAACGTAAGAAAATAAATACGTATGATGAAAAAGATAACGAGATTGATTGCTTTAGAATATATTTGAAATGATAAAAAATATGTTGTTAAACCGCTAGAAATATATATTTGTGATGAAAAGCTACAAATCTACAAATAAGACAATGTATGTCGGATGGGGATGGGGAATTTCTAAAACCATTTCTTATACATGTGTAAACAGCTTTGTCCCTAGTTTGCTAATAGAACCATCATACTGAAGGTGATACAAAATAGATTAACGATTCTTAAAACTTGACAGGTCGGGTAAGACATGCATTGCGATCGACGACTGCCAGTTCCATCAGTGCGTCAAGCTGAGCAAGTTTGAGACCGAGCACAGCATCAGCTTCATTCCTCCTGACGGCGAGTTCGACCTCATGAGGTATGTTGGCACTGAATATGTTTGATGGGCTAATTAAGTAATGTCGATGAGTTTATGGCTTGTGAGATATTGATGGTTTGGGTAAGATTTGGTGAGGTAAATGTATGTGGGTATGGGATGATTAAACTTAAGTCCATAATTTAGCCATAAGTTTACTGTTTGAGACATTTCAAACTCTCCCGTAAACTCTTTTAAACTCTTTTATTCTTGCTCCCTTTCCTCAATCTCACTCTATATCTTAATATGAATTTTCCCTCTCAGTAGTAGCTACTATCTACTACTTAGTGTTTGCTAAAATCGTCATACAATTATTCTCACTACGGGACGTTTCGCTAAGATTTTTTTTTTCAAATGATAAAAAAAGAGATAGAAAACATTGGGCGCAAACGCGACCACTTAGCACTAAATCAAACATCCCCATCCTTTTCAAGATACCGTACAACCAAGGACATCAGCCTGCCATTCCGCGTCATTCCGCTCGTGCGAGAGGTCGGACGCCAGAAAATGGAGTGTAAGCTCGTGGTCAAGTCGAATTTCAAGCCGTCGCTGCTCGCCCAAAAAGTCGAGGTAATGCTACTCTATTGAAACATATTTCCATTATGTTTTTTGAAAAAATATATATTTTTTTACAAATAATAATGAATGCTATTTAGACTTAAAACTGTTGCAGTGTTCTTTGTCAGCTTTGTTTTAAACGACATTATTTTAAATGATGACTAATCGATATTGATATTGATCAGCTGATGTTGAGGAAAATTTTATAAATGGCAGTTTGAGAATGAAATGCAATAATAAATATCACATGTCACAAATTGATTTGAAAAATAACATTATAATATCAAATTTAAAATAGGCTAAATACTTTTATTTGATTCAAATTAACAAATATTTAAATTAACGAAGAAATATTAAGCAACATTATTATCATGAAATTTAAATACACTGTTATATCATATTATCATTAAGAAATCTTATCTCCCTTCACAGGTGCGCATTCCGACACCGCTGAACACCAGCGACGTGCAGGTGATCTGCATGAAGGGCAAGGCCAAGTACAAGGCCAGCGAGAACGCCATCGTCTGGAAGTGAGTTTGCTAGACTATAAGTTATTGAGGGGTTGTGGTCACGATTTAATTAGAACCCAACTAGTCTTGTGTGAATTGTTGGCTGTCCTAAAAAGAATAATGTAGTTAAGTTTCCGTTAAACCGAATCTTTATTATTAATTCCTCTTCAATGCAATTTCGGTGTGGCTCTGTTGGTTTGTAGCTTAAAGATCATTAAGGGACTATGATCACGACATAGAAACGCAGGAACCTTTTCTATACGAACCATATGTATTAAACCATATACATTATACCATATACATTTGCCCTAAACCTTTTAGGATCAAGCGTATGGGCGGCATGCGCGAGTGCCAGCTGAGTGCCGAGATCGAGCTGCTCAACACGGGCGACAAGAAGAAGTGGACGCGCCCGCCCATCTCCATGAACTTCGAGGTCAGTCGAAATAAACTTTAATTAGAAATTATAAAAGTAGATCATGTTAAATGTGCAAAAGGAGACATATACGAAGTGGACACGCCCGCCAATCTCCATGAACTTCGAGGTTGGTGGTAATCGAGTTTGAATATTGTTTGTTAAGAGCAGGCCGAAATGATTAGTTAATAAGTTGTTTTCTTGTGGTTACCATTTGAATGTAATCGGCCGAAGCTTTAGAAAATATAACTATGTAAATATGAAAGGGAAAGGAAATGGTAAGGAAATAATCATGAAAAAGAGATGGCAATAAACGAACCGGTGTGAAAATGTATGAATACGACTTACATTTTAATTGTTTTCGCAATGCTAAAGCAATGTAAAATAACTCCCTTCAATCCCTCATTAAACACACTGTTCCTTAGGCAGTTTTAACGAACTCATATAAAACAATTTATATGCTAATTATATCGTATACAGTTGAGCCATTCATAATTCCAACATCATTCGAGCATTTATAAATATATCCATTGAAACCCTCAGTAACCTTCGCGCCGTCGGGCTTCAAGGTGCATTCTGAATGCTAATCATGTCGTACACAGTGGAGATAATCATATTTTCATTATTATTATACCTCATTTTTCGCGATTCACAGGTTCCCTTTGCGCCGTCGGGCTTCAAGGTGCGCTACCTCAAGGTGTTCGAGCCCAAACTCAACTACAGCGACCACGACGTCATCAAGTGGGTGCGCTACATCGGCAAGAGCGGCCTCTACGAAACACGCTGTTAACGAAAAGGGATGAATAAACCCTTCTCCCTACTTTTCCATGTCTATCCCAGTATTCTTTTTAGAAGCAACTATAACCGGTTAGGGTTGTGTTAACCTGATCTAAAAAGAACGCTCTGTATGAATAAAGAGTAATCCGGTTGTTAACCAAAACAAGTTGCTCTAAAAAGAATGGGCTAACTGAAATCAAGTTGATCTCGCCTTAATCGGTTGGAACATATTTGTTTTTCTAAAAATAATACGGAGTATGTCAACGTCTATATAATAAAGGGGAAGGCTGTATGCCGCCTCTACGAAACACGAGATGAGTGACCACCTTTACCTTTCTCGCCAGCCATTGCTTTCCCTTGTTGATGACTTTGGCCGTGGGTAGGGGTTATTATAGTTTATGTTATCATCGGTCTCTCTATTTCTCTTATTGAGAGAATGGTAAGTTGGATCTGCTACCGTTTCATTGTAGCGGGGTTATTGAAGGAGGCTTGGTGAATAGGGAGAGGGACTTTCAATATAGACAATATATTGCAGGTAATCTTAATGCATTGGAATGACATTTAGTGTATACCCTGATGATTTTGCGTTACAATATAGACCATAAAGTGTTTTGAGTTTGAAATTGAATCTGCAATGTATTGTCTATATATCCTTAAACAGCTACGTTTCAATCAAGTCATAATTATTTGCCGCAAAACAATAGAGACTACTGAAAATACACTGGTTCGAAATCATATGAGTTATGGAATTTGAATGAAATTATCGATGTGTAAAAGTAGGCGTTTGATCCTTGTCTATTATATAACTTTTGAGGCGATGGTGTTCATTGAAATGTTCAGTTTTCATAAAGACCCCCACATTGAGCATCTTGTCTGTTAAAATGGGAACGTGTAATATCAGTTTAAAATATAGAACAGTAAATCGTTGCTTTTACTCGTCAAAATGTGTAGACTCGTGTTTAGTGAGTAATAAGTAGTGATGTTAATTGTTATAAATTCTTATCGTATTTGCAACTCAAACGTATATCTAGTATTTTCCAATATTAAAAATTGTTTAAGACTGAACGCATGGATATTTTGCAACTTATTTATATACAATCGTTTAAGAAATATTGTCAATCGAATGAACAGTTAGTACATGTCTATGATTTCAATGATTGTAAAATTTGTATAGAACTCGAACAAAGGTATAGATTTATGTACTTAGCCACATGTTGTATTTGCTTTCTTGTAACTGGAATTTAGATCGTAAGGTTAGGTGTAATCATTCTAACCCAACGTTGTGATAGATTTCCATTAGTTGCATTTTCTATTACCAGATAAATTAGGATTCGAAAGAAAAGCTTTTGAAAGTGGTTTTGAAAAAAAAAAAGCGCTGCATAGAGCAGTTATGTTGGTTAGATATTAATATAAGAATACGAAAATTATCGTTCTTGTTACGAGGGTTGTGTTTATTTAATTGGTATGGAGTTTATACACTAACGCATTTTTCCTATTTCCTACTGTATAACTGTGTAGTCGGTAGCATCTTACAAGATAGACGTTTAGGCATAGTGATGTCAATAAACGAGTCAAAATATAATTATGACTTTTCATTTCAAGGAATGTCTTCTCTCCTCATTTATCTCATCTTATGAATGGAACATTACTCATGGAGTTATCTACTATTATGACAAAATAGCTACAACATATTTAATAACTACTATTTTGCAATAGATAAATATGACTTTGAAAAGGCCCCAATGACACATTTAATACTTGTGTATTGCATAATTGTATAAATTCCTTGGGTAGCTTACGTAAGCCATAGCCTTTAGGTTTCAGGCTGTCGGTCATTTATAAGCACTTCTTAAGGTTCCGATATTGCTTGCAATTCGCGAGCGTTACATGCATGTTTAAGAAATGAATCACTGTTAACTATACTACATAAATCTATTACTACACATTGCACGCAATCTATGGACTGTAGACTACGATTGTTTAACATGTTGGAACGGGGTTTCGAGTTATGTTCTTGTTTATTTATGTGAGACATCTTAAGCATTAAACGGCGCTGTCGCGTTTCACAAGATATGAATCCTTTCTAGTTCGAATTTTATTTATCAATTGTTTGAGTAACAATGCGTGAGACCAAAGTAGGTTTTACTATCATCAGGATACTTAAGAGCTTTTGATGAATGCTCATGATAGAGATGCATACTGAATTCTCATTTTTGACAAAAAGTTCATAATGCGTGCAACGAGATGGTGTTACTGTTACTTAAGTCTTTTACTTTGTACGAAAGCATATGCTTCTTTGTTCAGAAGAGCTTCGAGCATATATTCTGAACTCCTTAAGCGTCATCAATGAACACCTATTAAAACGGACTAGACTTTTTATCATAGTAATTGAGTGTTTATAACAGAATCACGCTTGTAGCGGCTGCCCATAACATCCCGTTGTGATAGATGGGAGTAAGTTGGATACAACCTTAGTCTTTTTGGCGAAATGGGGCTTACATTAATAAAAAGAATTACAATTATGCATTTAATATTTGATATATCGACAGAGGGAATAGGTTTTAATTTAGAAGAAAAAATTATTGATCACCGTAAAATAAAATTAAAACCTCAATTTGAGACAAAACGAAATAGTATAACTAGGATGAATAATTTATTCACAAAGGACACTGCTAATCAAGGTAACGACGTCGCATTAACATTCGCAAACCTTCATTTGCACAGTAATTTAAAGACTACTGATACCAAACCATATTCAACGCAGCTTTTACATAGGAAACATAAAACAACGACCATGATGCATAATATAAAGGATGATTTTACTCTTAATATTAGCTTCGGCTACGACATGGAGGCACCTCGGGCTGCTACCATATCTCGTCAAAAACGAGATGCAGGGAGAGTGCCTAAATGCTGTGCGGGAATAATATCCAGTCCCGACGAAGGGACTTGTTATGATTGCTCAGGGGGCACACCGGCGCCGCGACCAAGAAGAACCAGTACGCCGAATATAAGAACAGCATCCCCTTTGAATGTAGTCGTCGAGAATGGTACTACACCTGCTTTGGATAAATCGGCTGCAGCTTTGCATGTCGCTGGTTCTTCAACAAGAGGAAATAACAATGAAACTATTTTATTAAGTGTATTTATGTCCATCAGTAAGTATGAGAGATTTGTGTACAACTCTATCAGCGTGACTTTGAGTGTAATATCGATAGTTTGTATGTCACTTGTAATTTGTGTGCTTCGTAGTGAGAAAAAGAGTCCGACGACGGGCCATGTCTTTATGATTGGATTAAGTATTGCCGACATTCTCACAATGGTGTTTTTGGTTTTCTATTTCGGCACTGAGTATGTATCCATATTTGAAAATGATCTGTCATGTAAAATTATATTATATTTTCTCTCATTATTCTCGATGTTTTCAAATTGGATAGTTGCGTTCTTAGCATTGTCTCGTCTAATTGTAGTATACCATCCATTAAGTAACTTTAAAAATGTCGCCAAAAAGTTTAGCATTACAGCGACTATTTTCAGCTTTGTAATATTGTCACCAGCTTGTGTATTGGGAACGATTCCTATAAAACACAAACATGGCTTTTGCATCCTTGGTCACGAATATGAATCAACTATAGATTTGTGGATTATTGTGGAAACTGCATTAAATACTCTGATTCCAGCGCTTATTATTTTACCAGCGAACTTACTCATAGCGTGTAAAATGTTCTGTAAGAAATTGAAAACGAGCATTTTACAAAAGAACCAGAGATATGAAGCGGAGGTGACTAAAGTTTGCATCTTGATATCGTTGGCGTTCATCGTTTTCATATTTCCTGGTGCCGGCCTAGGTATCTACAGGTTGGTCTACCTTCGCGGAGGAATACATTGGAGAACCGAACAGCGGAGAAGAATAATGTCACACCTTCAATATATCTTGGCAATGATGCTACCACTATGTTCAATTGTCAATGTGATTACGTATTTTCTGGTTGGCTCTCGATTTCGAAAACAAGCTAAAGAAGTGTTTTCAAGTCTGTGTTGCTCTAAACTTAGTTTATGTCGTAATCAATCTGCGTCGCGTGACGGTAATTAATTCATATAAATGAATTGTAAAACATGAAGTGGGAGAATTCAAAATATGGATTGCGATGTAAATCATGAATATAACAAGAAATACAGGGTTTCTCGCACTTATGTAATAAAATCATATTGAATAATTATGAATGTGTGACGAATGTTTTTCTCAGGAGTCACCTCTTGTTGTTTTTTTTTCACTAACACATCCAACCTAAAACACTATCTGAATGGCGAAAAATAGTCATGATTTTCAGTTGTCGTGACGCCATTTGAGCCTGAAAAAACTCAACTTAATACCAGGGGTATTATGTGTGATAATGGGCTTGCAAGTGACACCTTCCTTAAATGAGACGCAATGGCAAACGAATAAATTGCCGTGTTGCATTCAGTCCATCAATTACATTGTTTCATGCAATACGAAATAGAACCTAATTACGCGATAATGTTAATAGTAAAACACTAAAAAGACAAAAGAAGAGAATTGATTATAGGACTGATTGTTTTAAAATTAATCATATTGTTAATTAATTGTAACATTGTTTTCGAGTCGTGTATGGCTAAACGAATGATTAAAGCCATGGTCGGGAACTCAATATGACATAATATTCCATGATGACACAAGCTCTCTTTCATATAGCACCGTTCCTATATGGATTTATTCATTATGATATCCCTCACTATTCAGCTATTCCTGTCTCAGTCAAACTATGCCATCTATTACATCAGCTCATTTTTCCTCTTCTTCTTTAGTGCTCCTGGGTCTCCGCGCCGGCAAATGATGAAGGACACCCCACGACACATTTTCTAAAATTTGTTAAATCACCATACAACTTAACTACAATTACAAACAACAGCAAAATAATTGTTTTTGAATAAACAATACGTTTGCAAAAAGGTGTTTACTTTTTTTTCATGCCAGCTTGACTGTTTCTCCTTTTCTAGCCAGCTCGGGACAGAAAAGGAACACCTTTTTGAAAATTGAAATGTTGAATATAACTAAATAAGCTATCGTTTATTGCAAATAACAATTTTTCAGATATATGCAAGCAAGTTTGATAAATTTTGAAACAGTAACACTTTACGAAAATAAATAAAATATCAAAAATGTGTTCCTTTAACTGCTCGAATCTCCAAGCTAGACAGTATTTTCTCACAACTTCCATCCCAGCTGGAATTTGGTGGGGAACACCTTTGTGGGGAACAGCTCGTGAGGTGCTCTTCAATGATCCAAAACGAGTTAAGTGATCTCTTTTGCAACAGGGCTGCGACATTCTGGGTACTTTTGAGACGACGTATTTTTACGGCACAACGGACAGAAATGCACACTGCAGATGTCATTTGTGAGTGCTTGTGGGTACATTGCAGTCGAATTAAAAATATGTGTATTTTTAAATGTTTTGAAACACGACGTGAAAATGAGTTTGAAGTAGGCAATAAATGTATGATGATTTTTAGGTCGCAAACTCAAGCATATAATGAACGAGAAGCCAAATGCATTTTGGCATAAATGCTCTGGCTACTCCATAAAATGTTTAAATAGCTCTGTTTTATTTGGATGTTAAGTTTTATTTTATTGTATGAAACACATAAGAGCATGTAATTTTCAAGGGTTTCATGCAAGTCATCGCAAGCCCTATCGATGATTTTTTTCTCATGTGAACTTGTGTGTCAGTGTGTCAAATAACATGATCCATACCTGATAGATAGTCATAAACAATGAAGAGAAAACATATGTTTGCTCAATAACAACATTTCATATAAAACTAAAGCTTTGTTGATTTTTCAAATATACAGCATATGTGTATGGATCAGGAACCTTTTACCACATCAAAAGGCTCCTTGTGATATACACTCTAAGGACCCTTTTATTGAGTTATCACTTTCCTGTACAGTAGCCCTTGGTTGTCTGGTTGTGCGGAAGGGCGCCTCTGAAAATGTCGAGCATCCTCTTTTTACTTTAGTAAGAGATTTAGTGACACAACAAAAAACTCATGAGGGGGTGTGAATATAAGTGCTTATGTGTTTTGTTGTTGATTGCAGTGCAGTTGAAGGCGCTGTTGGTTTATGCTCATAAAACACCAAATTTCCTGCGTTCTGTAGAGCGGTAACGTCTGCAAATATACTAAATAAGTTATGATAAATGAAAGGAAATACTCGAATGGAGATGTTTATTAATACTGGTGACACGCTTTGTGAGAAACTCTTATTTAAGATGGCCATAGTTGGATAATTGAGCGGATAATACAGATAAATTTTACGGACAATAATACGAATTAAAGTGACTTAACAGACTCATCTTCGAAATAATCAAGATACTTATTAACGTATGCGATAAAGGGCCGTTAAGAATGGCAGCAAAAGGTAGATCAGGAAGGTCAAACTCGAAGACAACCGGGATGAAAGCAGAATTGGAGGTAAGCCATGAAGCGGTGTTTCTATAGAGACATAGAAATGGATGGCCTTATCTTTTTTCTTCAAAATTTCATAGATCATAATTTAGCAAATTCACTCATTAGTAATATTGTAAAATGATAAACAGTTAGAATAACCAGTGAAAACCCTGGTGATCCCGGCTCGATATGTTGTGCGGCATATCGAGGTCACGATTCGTCGTTATTGTCATTAGATTGTTAATAAGAGGTGACCAGACGTCATATCATATCGCGGCACAAGATTAATCACTTAAAGAAATAATTTCCATAGATCTATTAATAAAAAACAAACTTTGAGAACTTTCTAATGGTCAGCTTATTCAACAACTTGGTATCTTATTGGGTGCAATAAGTCAAAGTTAACCAATCAACAAAATAAAAGAGGTTACTTTATACTTATGTGCCACTCTCTATTGTTATTATCAAACCGAATATTATGATAAAACTCGTAATATGGTGAGTCGCAGGCTGAACTCGCACATAACGCTTATTTAGTGAATGCGGTGGCACATACAGAAAACAAGAGTGCTGGATTTAGAATTTAGAATGAAGACTATAAACTATAGACTATGGATTTAGAATATAGACTATAGATCCAGTCTATGTTAAGCATACGGTTAAATCATTTTAATTCGTTAAACATTGCATTTTAGTAAGAGGATAAGAAAATCTTTTTTTTTAAGCATAAATTTGGAATTACAATGTGCAGCCTTTTTTATATTTACTCATTAAATCATAAGATTGGGTCTACAGAAATGCTTTTTGTGGAATAACTTTAAAAAAGGTGGAAAGTGAATATAATTCAAGTTGAATGACGCCCATACGGCTGAACATTGCTCGATGTTCCATTTAATGTTTTAAACGCTTTTAAAAAACCACAATGCAATTTGATGCTTGTTTAGATTGAAGCATTCCCAACCCTTTTTCACGCATTCATTCGTCTAATTAATCTTTGTTCAGTATTTAAAAACATATGAATTTTGATACGATTTATTTAAATTGCAGCATATTTATGTAATATGATTCATCTGAGGACATATCACTGAGGTCTGAGTACACACATCTCAAAATGCTGTGCAATATATTAATCTAGTTATGGTTTCATTAACGAATGACGCTGTCATATCGAATGAAGAATGAGTTCATCAGAAAGCTTTGCATCTGATGATAAAAATACATATATATTTCGCTAGCCACACCAAAAAGAGATAATCTTCTTATAGTAGAGTGCCAGAGGGATACATAGGGCTCTCCTAATAATTATAACTAAAACACACATGAGCATACAATGTTACAGTATTACAGCTTTTTATTTTTTTCCCAATAAAATCTTATTTGACCTACATAGAATATTATGGTTCGGCTATCAATTTACGTATTTTTATGAAACTACTGCGAAATTAAAAGCAATTAGGGTAAACAAGTATAACATACGGTCCCAAATACTTAAATAATTGATTGATATGGAATTCCTTTCATTTTTCACTTTTGAGCTCTAGGAAAAAGTTTGGACAAATGTTAAAAATAAAAAGTTTTACGAATGTTATAGCAAGCAAGACAATCTAGGCAAACAAAAGATAACTACTCTCAACATGGACACTGTTTACTAAATATATAGTGAAAACTGTTGCTCATCGAAGGATATAATGGATTTGGGAAACTGAGGACTGGGCTATAACATTTTGCAAATTATATCACTTTCTTGCGGACAGAAAAATGACGAAGCACGCAAAATAGAATTGGTGTTTATTTCTACATAAGATGGCCTTGAATAAGAACAAAAGGATATCAGATTGATGACATTTCTTCATATCTAGACGCAAATGTTCCTATTGTCTCAGGGGAATAAAACGAAATATGACAAATGTCTTTACAGCAAAGCGGTATTCTTGTATTGCATTTACGACATATTTTAAACCAATACATGTATGTAATATGATGAGATACAACACTGATATATAGTTTACTTATAATAAAATGATAATCCATCTCATCTTTATCATAGTGCTTGCCGATATAACATTACAGTGGCGCGCAGGCTTAACTTCTCGATTTCTCTAACGTTTAGCGTTTAGCGTTTAACGTTTAAGGGTTTGCAAGATCAGAAAATAGCGTTTAACGTTTAGCGTTTAACGTTTAGCGTTTAACGTTTAGCGTTTAGCGTTTAGCGTTTGATGAAAGGGCATATAAGAAATTAAGATAAGCACTCATAATGGTGTCATTATATACCCTTCACACATTGAGTGGCTATGGTTTAGGGTTTAGCGTTTAACGTTTAGCGTTTAGCGTGTAACGTTTAGCGTTTAAGGGTTTAGCGTTTAGCGTGTGTGCGTGTAACAGTAGGGTAAGGGTAGTGAATCCAAGCCCTATGACTCATTCGTGCATGCGTGAACATGTTTGTTATGCTGACGTCATCAGTACAAGCTGGGTCATGTTGT
>LQRL01008348.1:0-14194 GCA_001703475.1 Hydroides elegans
CCCCCCCAAAAAAAAAATATTGTCGGACATACCCATGTGTTCTACCCATTCAACGTCTTTTGCGACGCCAGTCCTTGGCTTAACCCTAGGAATCACAGTTCTTGGCAACATATTCCAAGTCTGTACCCAAACAATTTTCGTGTAATGCCTCACTCACTAATTATACCCGTTTCTTTCGATATCACCGACCCTGTATCTTTCGCGACGCCAGCCGCTTAACTTTAAACCACGACGTCGGAATAACACTTTTTGCAGCTTTATCCATGATAATAGAATAATAAGAAATGATTTCAAACCATATCTGCCATTTCCATTTAATGGTAAAAATGTCAAACAAATTTTAACGATTCAATGTCTTTTGTGATGCCAGCCCCTTCGCCTTCCCCCACGACGTCGGTATAACAGTCCTCGGCACCATATTCGACGCCGGCGCCCATCCCCTGGGCGGCGGATGCAGATGATCCGGTATATCCACTTTGGTCTTTTCCGGTCGCTTCTTCGGTTGATGCGTTCCGAAATCCGGATTTCCCGTGATGTCTACATCCGGTGGATCGGGTGTTCCGTCTTCCATATCCGGTATCCGTGGTCGCGGCTCCGGATCGCCGAAGTTGACCGAACCGAGTCGCTTACGTAATCGATTTGTTAAGCGTTGGATGACCGTAGCAACCTTTTTGTCGCCTTGGATTGCGAAATCGTTTGTATTTCCGGTGCTTATACGTGCTTCAACAGGGGCTTTTGGTTGTTTTGTGGATTTACGGCTTTTACGTAAATATCGCTTTTCGACCGGCACTGGCGCGGCCGCGGGGAAAACGGAAACGCCGTTTGGCGGGAGCGCATTATCGAAGCCACCACCATTTGCGCTATTATTAGACGCTTGTCGCACTAGCTCCGTCGTCGATCCCGCATCTTCGATCGTATTATATTGATCCGTACTATTATTGGATCGACTATCTTGTCGCGAAGGCGGTCCATGCCTCGAACCCCCTCCGCCAGCACTACCCCGTTCTGCAAAACCCGCGGATGAATACAGATCAAACTCGGCATCACTGACGCTGTTGAAACCCGCGGATGAGGATTCGGAGGGACTCTTTTTCTGGCGCTTTTTGCAGCAGCAGCATAAAAGGAAAAGTAGTGCGAGGAAGAGGAGTAATGCGGCTCCGGCTGCGGCTGCGTAGATAATCCAATCGTCGGAACCGCCGCCGCCGTCTTTAACGGGAAGTATGGGGATGTCTGAAAATGATAATAAAAGTAGAGGTATATTATGCTCATGTAATATCTGATATTCCAGGCGAGTTCTCTTAAAGTATCATGCAATATATACATGTATATAATCTCTCATGTTTGTTGCCAAGGGATTTTGCCGTTTTTTCATCCATGCACTAATTCTAACCAACAAAACATTGCTCTTTGAATTTTGTTTTTTATTCAGAACCAGAGCATAGAATAAGAGAAAGCAAGAAAGTGAAGGAATAAGAAGGAACCTCTCTTTAATTCATGATTCAAATCAACACAAAAAAGGCGAAAAAGCGAGTTCGGGATTGAATCCACCCACAAGCCGCAGTCAACCTAAGGTTGACTGCGTCTTGTGGGTGGATTCGATCCCGAACCCGCTTGTTTAGCCTGCCGGACTCCTTGTATGCTTGTACAAAAGGTCCCACCTCTATCCATTGCGCCACAGAGCACTAACACAAACATATGAATTTCTGGAATATTTAAATTAAAAGGATTAAATTAATACGTTTACAGATATTTTCGAGCAACCAAAGTCAAGTCTAAATCATTAGAATTAACCCAAATCGTATAAGGAATCTGTTTAAAGCATTACATGGGGACGTTCTTTATTTCCTTAATTCCATGGTTCGTGACTACAGAATCCTATGCGAACAAGCATAAGAGATTATATATATTGTATGTTACTTTAAGAGAACTCGCCTGGAATAAAGATGTTTATATGCCACTATGTTTATATGCTCTATGAGCAAAATATCATCTATCATCTATCATCTATGCTAGATTGTTTTTACTACTTTCTTGCTTTAGGAAAACAAATGACAATCAAATATACAAAAACTTAAAAATTAAGCTGTGTTACTACATTCTTGCTTTAGAACAAATGGCAAATCGATTCTACAAAACCTTAAACAATAAACACATTGTGTTGCTCTTACATGGTAGCAATCCGTTGATGACCTTGACATCTGTGACTCGAGCGAAGAATTCGGTGTCGATCGCATCCCTCCATCTTGTTTCGCGGTTTACCGCAAAGACTGCCCTGAAACAGAGATCGAATATATATAATTATTTGTGATATTGTATTAAGTTGAAGGTTTACATATAAGTTGAATGGTTTTATTATTACATTATCGCTGGTTTTTTTTTACGTAAACTGTATACATGTACTATTTAATTTCCAACAAACTATCCATAATTTAAACACAATTAGACGTCATGGCCGGTTTATTGCGGGGAAAGTCACGTCTTTCCAGGTAGTTCGTTATTTTTTATATGATAATTGGTTTTAAACTGCATTTTATGTTTATGCAAATATAGGTACGTATAGTGACAACAATCTGACTAAATTTTGAGAACAACAAATTTTAATTGACGATGTGATGCCCCATGACATTAGGGTTGGGTGCGTCTTTTCAGATGACCGGTTTATTGCGGGATTGATTAAATAGCATGAAACTTTGTTTTATATGATTCAAATAATCCTGATATCTGCAATAACGTATTTAACATTTTATGTTTATACATAGACCCGAAACCGTCGTCCTAAATCGTGTACCCATAACAATGACATCATTTTATCTATATTTATATAAAACCTTAATTTGTTATTCAGCTTTTCCTCATTTCATAAACACTTCTAAATATATTGGCTTTTTCTATTATTTCTTATCCATTTTTCTATGTTTTAAGCTTGTATGTATAGTTTGCATATAATGGATTAGCCGATTTACATATACTCTTAGCATTAAACTGTATAGAACACGTGGAGCACATCGCGATTATCGACTAATATCAATTTTCGGAAGAAACCGACTAAATAATGAAAATACCTAAACAATATGATTTGGGTATCAGCTATCGAAAGTGATACTTGTATTGATAGCACAAGTGTTGCCTAGTTACGGGACAATCATTGGCAGTCATAGTCAATTTTCATTGTTTCCATATAAAGTGGTAAATACCCTGTATAAATGCGAATATTGCTCATTTCAGGGTGAAAGATTCAATTGGTATTTATACAATTTATGTTTATACTTTTTTCATTGGAATTCTGACAATATAAGTATGCAAAAAGATGTTTTTCTCTTAATTACATCGTCCCGCAATAAACCGGTCAGGGCGAAAGTTAGACCCCCATGTATTTTAAATGATCATTATTTATTAATCGCCTGCTTTACGGGGCTGATATAATGTCATGTGTCAAGCTGAATAATGTACCTATTCTAAAATAACGAAAAATAAATTTTGAGACACATACAAACAATTTTTATAATGCATTATGTGTGTTCAGAATGCTATTTTTCCCGCAATAAACCGATCAACCCTTCTACCTACATTTGCATTTATATCATTTCCTTATTCACATTTATCTATGCATTTCCAAATAAAGGAACTATAGATTAAGAATGCGCTATTGCAATACCGACACATCAACTGCAGTTACATAACGCACGATGTCAATTTCACAAAACTATATATCGAAAATGCAATTTTACAACGTATTCATTCACGACACAAGACAAAAACGCCATAAGATGTTCAAAATGTTCAAAAAAACTCAAAATATATTCATATATTCCGAAATAATGTTTCCTTTCCAAACCTTTTTTAGAGATAGTTAAAATAATTTATCAAATCAAGTTCGAGCTGTATAAACGTTTTAAATCCCAGGACATCAATGTCACTATGGTTATTTATGATTGTGATTATTACATCAAAGCTTAACTTACTTGCCACGCCATTCCGAGTAATACAAATATTTTTCATCCACAGCCAGAGAGTAAATATCGTTTGCATGATCATACTCTCGATCCATCACGAACTGAGATGTACCGTTCACATCAATCGAGGATATACGAGTGTTGCCTTTGTCGCCGATATAAAGACGCATTTCTGAAAAAAGTAAAAATGGGTAAATTAAACGATTAAAAAAAAACACTTTTAGATGTTTCGATCAGTTAAGACTTATTCTTAGTCGGCAAATGTGATAACATATAAATTATAAAAATATACCCCTAAAACCCATATACAAAAAAAATCCCTTTATCAGAAACACGTTTTTTCAACACACTGAACCGAACCGATGGGTAGCATGGGATACGTCTTGTTGAAGCAAGTTTAACACAATTTACTACTTACAAATCATACAAGGATGGGCTTACCCGAATCTGAGAAAGCCAGAGCAATGGGATCATTGACGTTATCGGTCACGAGTTCTTTCTCTTCCGGTTTGTCAACAGGTGCCCGCCACACTGCGCCCTCTGGGGCGCGCGTGCTCCAGTACACGTGTCTTCAAAAGATTGATAAAGAAACAATGTGATGTTCATATTAATAGAAGTCTAGGGATTGTCCGTTACCATATGCTACCATTATCTCTCGAAAATTGCTTTCTGTCCTTATCCATAAAAAATAGAAATAAATAAATTCATTATTTCGAATTATATTTCAGTCATATTTTTTACATTGTGATCCATATGTTTTACGGATAAGGATATCTTCCAATATTGAACTATTCACAGTCAAACATGTTGATAATAATTGAGAGTCGGATAATTTAATAATATTAATCTTACCCGTTCTGATAATCAACGGCCACCGCAAAAGGATAATTTTGTTCATTGATGAACACGATATGCGTCTTTCCATCGATGCCCATCCTCAGAATCTGTTTATTGGCATGATCACTGTAGAACACGTATCGCCCAGCGGAATCAACAGCAAGACGGGTGGGGTCGGAGTCTGATTTGTATAAATATTAATGCAAACAGTTTAATAGAAAAAATGTCATGTAATGGATAATTATAGCATTGAACAAAATCTTAGAACAAGAATCAATCAAAATTACTTTTGTTATCGTATATAGTAGATATATTGCTAATGGTAAGGGAAGCGCTTTTGGAATTGTCTGTGATCGGCTAGCCTATGTTCAATTGAATTTCACTTCTGCACAACAAACCACTTGGTCTAAATGTGTTTGTGAACTCTTCAATAAAAAAAAAACGTTTTATTAGATATGACGCTTAAACAGAAACATGTCATGTACAACTTTAATCAACTACATTATTTACAAACTGAAATAAAACATACATTGGTTAAGTTTGTTTAGGTTCAAACATGGTATATGGGGTTTTTATTGCAATGTCAACTTCATGCACTGCAATGGGCCACTGAGAATGACACGATTTCTTCTTATGCGTGCCTAACATGGTCACGACTCACTTATTGTTGAATATCTTTAATACAATAACATGGCATTTGTCAAGGACAGTTACAATACATAAAAGACAGTTTATATTGATGTATCGATATAAAGTTAAATAGAAATAAGATAAGATAAATCAAATCAAATAAGTTATTATGTTGGTTTCACATCGTGTGGGCTCAGAATCACAACCTTACGCATGCCAGCTGAGCGAATTGTATATAAAGGGATCGGCAGCGTTATTTAAAAATATCATATATAAATGTCTATGTATTTCCTTTAGTGTATGTTAAGATATTACAAGTCATTATTTTTTCTTTCATTCTACTGAGCAAAAAAAAATAGTGTTTTTTTAAAGTGGTAAGCTTGTTTAATAATTTATCAATTATGATTTTGTATTTCTGCAAATTTATTATAAATCTTATTCATTTTATATGTCCGTTCTCCACTTTAATTTTGTAATAAAGAATTTCAATAATAACAAACCAATCAAATCACCATACCTGATGCCAGATTCTTTATCGTCCTCGCATCCGATCCATCCAGATTGGCACTTCTAATAACCCGATCATGCGTATCCATCCAAAAAACGCGCCTTCCGGCCAAATCGAAATCGAGGCTAACCGGAAACTCCATCGTAGGGACCGGAACCCCTTGTGTTTTAAATGAGGAAAGGGAATCGTGATCTGTGTTCATTTGGTAGATCTGTCGGTGGTATGGATCGACAAATAGAAGGAACTTGTCGTCGGTTATATCTGAAATTGTGAAAATTATAACACATGCATGAATTGCAAATTATGTTTTATGGAAGTATCTATATTATTAGCTTATATGCATTCGAGTGTTCGGGCATCATAAATTGAACTTAAATATAAATAGTGTATAAGAAGTGTTTTGGTTATATGATCTCTAGCCAAAAGCGCGTTGTAACCCTCATTTATGTAAATTGTTTAATAAGAAACTAATGGTATGTCATTTGGAGTCATATTTGAATTTCCTGGAAGAATTTATTCATAGTCAGACATGAGACTTAAACAACAAAAAAAGAAAATGAAAATTGAAAAAAAAAGTTTACTTAACAGGTGTATTCTATTTTATATTTTAAAAACAGGATGAAAACCATAAACGTATGTTAGTTGTGTGTGTATTTATGACTTATGCAAACGAAGGTATCAAGGCAATAAGGGTCTGGCCATGGGGATGCTCTCGAGGTTTTTCCCTTACGAAACGTTACATGTTTATCGTATAAGAAACTCAAGCAAACTCCTTGCTTTAAAAAACTCAGCAAGCGTCAAGACCCGTTCACCAACAAGGGGAAACACTGAAGGATTCATTCAAGGAAACAATAAAAAGAGGTTTTTGATGACAAAAATAACCAAATAAAAAGCTTCCCCTGATGGCCTGGCCCATTTAGGTTTTGTTTGCTTGATTTCTCACCTGAGTTGCACGTGCTTTCATCTGTGACGTCAAGCTCGTAGCCAATGGCGCATTCGCATCGATATGACGTCACACGATGTGAGAAACAGAGCTGAGAACAGCCGCCGTTGTTACTACTGCATGGAGCTATTAGCGAAAACAGAATATAATGGTACAAATATGACAGTTTATGCTTATTTGATGTAATATAAATGATTCAATATCAGATATGTATGTTCAATTGTATTTGCACATAATAGAGCTGCTAATACTGCTCCAGTTATAGACAACCAAGTAACTATCATCATCAATACATCGTTTATAACTTTCTTGGAATGTCAATTGCATCGGCAAAAATGTTCTTTAGGGCGCGTTCACCCGCTCAGGACAAATCCTCAAAACACGCAATTTGTGCTTTATACTTGAAGCCACATGTATAAAAACATAGTGGTTTATCACATTTCTGTTCACCCCGAATTGTGCGCTTTTATTTCGGGTGAACGCGCCTTTATACTCAATTTACTTTGTGTATTTCACATGGTATAAGTCTATAGATATGAAAAATAACATAGACTACATAATGTTCAGCATTTCCTTGGATGCCTTTGCTTTCCAAAACAACGGAATCTATTCTTACTGCTTTGGTCTGGTTGCAGATGAGAGTCTAGCAATGTGACATCATAAAGACGCGAATTCGTTGTGTCCTCTTCTCCAATCCAGTTGTTGTGCACTTGCGATATCTCTCCACTGGTGCGATTGTTGTAGAACTGGATGTTCGTATCCATGTCGGTAGTATACACGAAATACTCCTGTAAAATAGGAACATTATAATTACTTCAACAGTTAAAAGGATACTATGATATAGGAGTTTATTAAAAAGGGACGACCCCGTTCACGTCGTGGGAGACCGTGCATTTGATTTTTCTTTCACGATTGATAGCAAAGGTTGAGTATCAATTTTATATTGTATTTTATATTTTATATTAAGATACGTTCCTGTGTTTCAATCAATTCGCTGTGACAGCATGCGATCGGTAAAACTATTAGAATTCTATGAATATGATTCGACAAAGAATTCTACATACCCCGTACAGCGTTAGTCCATATATCGCTGGCCCTCGGACGTCCAGCGTGTACTTGTTCTGTCCGTTCAAGTCTGACGATTCAACCACACCTGTGTTCGACCAGTATAATCTAGAAAAAAAGTTCGTATAACTGCTTAATTATGTGACATTTGCTGTGGAAATTAAAGATAACTTAATAGCATCATCAAATTGAAGTAATTGTTCATCGTCTAATTTAATTCATTCATACTTAATAGCGCCAATCATGTAGTTTATTATGAATTCTATTATGTTCACCCAGAACTTTGAAACCTTATTAAGAACAGGTTTAATTTACTGTTATGTCCAACATCGGCTTATATTATATTTTGAAACCAAATATTTGTCACCAGTATATGGTTTCATGAATTTTATTATACATTATATGTAAACTTACGATCAAAGCTCTAGTCGTTACATTGATATTACTGTCCCTTTGTATGTTTTCATGATCCATTATTTTCTAAAGAATAGACAGTAAACTAAGTCGGCTTAAGTACTCGGTCAACTCCATTACAAAAGATTGTAAGGTGCCTCGGCTGCGCCTCGGTACTTTAAACTATTTTTAGTAATGGACTGACAACTATAAACAAGATCAATTATATACCTTCGTGTCACAGGGTCTGCAACCAGATCCCGCAGACTTCCACTCTGTTGAGAAAGTACTGTCTGTCGGTCCGTCCCGTCCAAGTTGACAGCGACTATAGTTCCGCCGGAGCTTGACGGGACTACCCATAGCAACCTGGATAAACAAAGTAGACCTAACACCGTGTTCACACAAACAAAAAAGCTAGAAATTAAAAGCTCAAAAACCGAAAGTTCGAAAGCCGCTTTAGTATAAAACACAGCAATTCTATCCGTTCTGGTCACGCAAAAAGCGGACTCTTTTGGCATTATTTACTAACTTTTTTGCGTGAACGCGGCAGTATATAACAGTATTTTAAGGTAAATCAATCGTTTGATCACCTCTTAAGTTATTATAAAAGAAAACAAAGGGTTCAATTACATTTTTGGAAGACAAACAATTCAAGCATCGCTTTTCTTTGAAAATTTAGATTTCAATTAAAGATAACAAATTTGTCCCTAGTGACTTTGTTATTGTTATGCTAATATAAATTCACCATTGTCTAAAACAATTGCACTGGTGGGTAAGATTGAAAGCAAAATAATGTCTTTGATTATAATATTATTTTTATTTGCATACCATTAAAATGTTGTTTCAATGTTGTCTGTCTTGTCTCGACTTTTTACCAATTACAATTTATACTGTAACTGTGATTACTTAAATGCATGCGATCGTCGACGAACAAAAGAACACAAATCCTTTTTCGCTATATCATTTATCTAAAATACCGAATACAATCACAACTATAAGTTTCAATTTGAGACTAACATGTATGTGACAAAATATCCTAAACCGGCTTGAAATAAATAAAAATGAATATGGTAATACAAATTATTGATAAAAATATATAAAGATATAATATTATCTATCATTAGTTGAATGGAGAAGGCGTGGTCAAAATTACTCACCTATCATTGGTCGAATCAATGACAATGTCCTGCGCAGGCCCAGTGTTGCTCACGTGTTTCCGGTGCAGGTGCCCCGTGACTTTGGCCGCCATGATGTATCCAAGGTCACTGTCCGTCCAGAATATGAGGTCCGAGCGCCAGTCTATGGCGATGCCTGTCGTAACAAAATGAGTGGTTCTATATGTTGTTATGTGTTTTGGTTGGAATTTCGAAATGCATATTTTTTAATCCCGAAAATTTATTTCATATATTTAAGGGTTCGTAAAGTTTGATTTGGGTCACAATATATAAGTACATGTAGTTAAATGTTACCCGCTAGATACACTACGTTTATCTTTAAAAAGCTGCAATATTGACTTCTGTTTTGACTTCAATCAATTAAATGAAGCACTCACTTTTTATTCGAAATATACAATGCGTGGGTGAGAATTGTTATTAAAATCTGAAGATAATTCAATCGGTGGCAATATTATATATTGATTTAACTGTACCATAACACATGTGACCTGTGCAAAATCCCGCGATGAAAGAATATTTGTGGTATAAAAGTAAATATAAGCGCATTACAATGAATGTTTCCATATTGACATATAACCCGACTTATAACCTGACATAACCAAATACAATATACATACCTTCCACTCTTCTCGTATTCGCCGTCAGATCCCTCCACACAGACCCTTCCATATCCGTACTCTTAATCATATCCGTATCAATATCCGAATAAAAGGCCAACTGTTTCCAAAAATGTCCGCCCACTGCCCTCGCCTCCTGGGCACCGGAAGTGAGAATCCGGGAATCCAGGGAGACCATATCTGGATCGAGGACGTCGATGTGGGCCTGCGAGGCGATCAGGTGGTTGCGTTTGGTGTAGACGAGCATCGGGTTACTCACTGTAAATATGAATTTGTTTGTTAGCACCCATAATTATTGTTTTGCAAATCTTTGTTGTTAGCTTCGGTCAATGAAAATGGGGATGATCTTAAGTTGAAGAAACGATCTATGTCGAGACAAACCAAATATACTGTTTGTGTTAATGACGAAATACAAAACAATGAATTTGTGACGATTAATTATTTAAATTATGATGAATTAAAATGTGATAATCACATTTCTCAAAATTTAAACGAAAAACATTAACTGAAAAAAAAACATTCATATTTCGTTTATAGATAAGTTAAGTGCAATCTCTTGGCCATGTTACTTTGGTAAAACAGTGAATATACAACAAC
The DNA here is from genome assembly GCA_001703475.1 of Hydroides elegans. Taxonomy (NCBI): domain Eukaryota; kingdom Metazoa; phylum Annelida; class Polychaeta; order Sabellida; family Serpulidae; genus Hydroides; species Hydroides elegans. The sequence goes on from LQRL01008348.1 coordinate 10,719, forward strand.
AACAAAAAAATAGTTTTTGTTATCGATAGATTTAACATAAACAGTCATACCTTCACAAGATTTTCCGTCGGGGAGTAAGACGTAGTTTTCAGCGCAAGAGCAGATTCCTTTTTCTTCGCCTTGGTTCAGACACATTTGGTCACATCCCAATGTGTCGCAATCTAAACAATAGATGTTCAGAACTGAGTATATGATGTATCGCTAAATGAGTCAAGTTACTTTATTGTCAATTACTGGATCCATAACTTGCGGAATAAGATTTTTAACGTAAAATTGCATATATTTATAATCTAAACATTAGATCAATATATGGTATCTATTTATTTATTTTATTTATCATTTAGCGATTGTTATGTAGCGCATTAATTAAATACATGTTTTTTTGCGCTTAATGTGGCTAAATCAGTACGCTCAGGGGTGGGCCAAAGTAAGACACTTTGGATGCAGTCTTCCATGAAAAGCGCTTAAAATGGATATACCCTGAATTTGTTCCCTATACAGACTCCCGATATGGCAAACCTAATCGGCTCGATCGAAAACACTATTTAATGTAGTAGGCTACTTTTAATTGCATTCACTTAATCAAAAAATGTCAATTTAAAGAAATATTTTTTTTAGCATCAGCTCCTGAAAGGAAGGAATTTGATGAAGCCCTGCTAAACACTTTTTTAGTATTTTTTTTCTAAAATTATTACATAAAAGAACTTCTAACATAGACATTTATGCAAATGAAGTGGTGAGATATATTTATATACCCAGTATATTCGGTCTGATATTTTTAATAAAGACGCTATCAAAGACAACAACTATTTATATCTAATTAGACCAAATTTTTAACCTATAAGTTACAGTTCAATAACTGATAAAAACGCGAACATGAATTATTCATAAGTTATTGTGATATCTAGATACAATAAGATGTCTTGGTTTAGATATAAACATGCCTAGATGCATATACACATAGAAAGAAGATGATTAACGTATTACTTTAACGGACTATCCTTTCTATAGTTACAGATTCATTACTGAAAAAAAACACATTACTCTCAATATTTTATTGTAAATATCTATAATAAAAAATGCAAAACTAGTATGAATTTTAGGTATAATTAATATTATTCATATTTTTGCTATCGTGACTTGGGGTACCCACAACTAAAATGCTGAACAAATACATACCGTGCCTTGTCGGTGTGACGTCATCATGGGCGATAATGTGGTAGATGCTCGCATCGATGTCAACTCTTCGGACATAGTCGCCATTGCGCCGATGTATATCGAGGGAAAGCTCGTTGCCATTGGTAATGAAGATGTAATCCTGTAAAACGACATTTCAAGGCCGAATGATATGACAACAATTTTCTCATATGTTACTGTAAAAAAAGTTAAATTGTGTTAAAGTCTACCAGAACAGGAATTCGACTTAGAAAGACTTATTTAATGTGTTATAAATATTGAAGGTATAATAGGTAATATAGTAAAGTATAGGGATACTATGCTCATAGATCATATGACTCTACTATTCTTTTATTCATTGAAATGAAATCGAATCATTATTTATCTAGACCATAGTGACATATAAACATATTTTATTTCAGGCGAGTTCTCTTAAAGTAACATACAATATATCTACTCTTTTAATAATCTGCCATGCATGTGGGCACAGGATTCTACCCTGTATTTCATTCATGCACTTTTCTAAACAGCAAAACATAGGAAGGGCTTTATTCGATGTTGCTTTACTCTCTTTTAATTTTGCTTGGTATCCAGAACAAAAGCTACGAATAAAAGAAAGCATGAATGTGAAGGAATAAGAGGGAACCTCTATTTAATTCATGGTTCAAATCAGCAGAATTCTCAGCATAAACAAGAGGCGAAAAATCGCTTCAGTATCGAATTGTCCATTGCTCAAAACTATCGGATAATTTCATAACTAATACATGCTTTTATAGTGTGAAATAGTAGCTGTTATACCATCTAAATTATGTCCAACTCACATTCAAGAGCCCTATTCCAAAGTAGCTCCTCCGTTGACTTGACTGATACAACCTCCGTTCATTCCTTCCGTCGTAATCCATTACCCATAATTCACTTTCCCTGCGGTCCACAAAGTACACTTGTCGATTACTGAGGTCAAGGGTCACCCCGACAGGTTCTTGTACGTTTATATAAATGGTTTGTCTATCACTTCCGTCTAGAACACTTCTTTCGATGCCTCCAATAAACTTGTTTGACCAAAATAGGTACCTGTTGAATATAAAGATTGAACATGTAATTTTAATTCTAAATAGAAAACGAATAGGATCATTCCCTATAAGAAATATCTTTATATGTGTGTTTTAAAAGAAACAGAAATATCTGAAGATGACATCTTCTCGTTCTACTAAACATTTAAACATTTTCATCAATGGCATCCATTTTTCAAAACAAGTAGATTCCTAGGAATAAGACTTTCCAAACCATTTAACAGCTATATGAAAAACCAAATGTAGATAATAGAGATACTTGCATAACAATGCAATACAAACCACATTCTATTAAGCTCCCTTAATTAGATAAAAAACACAAAATTATGTGCATATAATTGATAAATAAAAATAAAAATACTGATTTTTTTCACTTACCCCACATATGGATCTACTGCCAGTCCCTCCGGATCTTCCAATCCATTGCTAAACAGCATCTTATACACATTCCGTTTATTACTATTCCACGTTTGAACTCCTATAAACGGCGCACTCAACTCGGTAAAATATACATTTCCCGCCTCCCAATCTAGGGCTACAGCCCCTATGATCGCTCGCGGAATATATAATATTTCCATTATATCATCAACGCGTCCCTCGAAACTAGTCCGCAGCGGCTGCGTAAGGATCTTATTCTGCGTGCGGTCACCCCAGCAAATAGTGCGTTCCAAGGGGTGGTACGTGACGCCATAGCGGAATGTATTAGCGATAGCCTCGGTTTGGCTTATGGGCACGAGGTAGTTCTGTTCGGTGCTGATCCAGGGGTCTGGATCCCCGGTGATGCCGCGCAGTTTGGACCAAATGTGCGATTGCTGGCTCCAGAAGACGACCTGGGAGTCCTGGGCGGTGGTACCTGGGAAATTTAAAAATAGGCCAACTGGTATATACAGTACATTAGACTTGAATTCTTATGCTCTCTCATTTCTATAAGGTAAGGTGTCATTTCAATGAGTTAGAGATTTGCTATTACTATATATCTTATATTTAAAAAAAACTGCAAGGATCCTGACCAATAAGGTTATTGACCTGAGGGATTTAGTTAAGATATTGAAGATTTAATTCATTGGTTCAAATGAAATTTAAATTTATAATTAGGGAATGCCAGGCAATATGAAATTATGCTATTTGCAGGGTGATATTGACCACTAGAAACTGCAACGTATTTAGGTAGGCACAACTCAGTCTGGGTCTTCGATGTTTTTTTTTTTTTTTTTTTTTTTTTTTTTTTTT
>LQRL01008451.1:0-13989 GCA_001703475.1 Hydroides elegans
AAATATTTTTCATGTTTATTCTGTTCGGGTGTTTTGCAAGCAAGCAAACCATGTGAAAAGAATAGACATTTGCCCGAATAAACCGTTGAGTGCCCTCGCTATGTCTAAAATGATTTTGATATTTAGATAAGAATGTGCGTGTAATAAAGATTGCGTCCGATAAAAGGCCGTCCTTAAATCGTCCCATCACGGACCAGTCTAGGACGTCGTATTTATAGTCTTTGTGGACGTTTTTTACATACGTCCTTTAAATGTCATATATGGACGGCGAGACGACGTCTAAAAATTACGTCCGGCAAACGTGCGAATTGTAAAAAAAAAACATGCGCGCCCCGTGCGCCTAACGCATGTATCAATTTAATTATCACCTCTTATTGATAAAAATAACCAATAAAGTATCTCTTAAACAGAATAGCCTATATATAAATCGTTCAACAATATTTTACAAGGATCGGTTATAAGAAAGAATTTCTACCGCAGAATGATCCCGTTAATGACGGTTCTGGATCAATAGTCATTCACAAAGAAAGAAGGACAGATCGTGTCAAGCGCCTTCTTACATATCCTGAACCCTTGGATCGTCTTCTGTCTTTTGTTGATTTTGCGCTTCACTTGAAATGGAAATTCCTATATGGAACAGTGTAAAACGGCATATAAGTTCATTTGCTCATGTTTTCCACTTCGAGAGGCTTACACATAGGTTATTGGCTCTGATATAGTAGCAGTTATGTGTATTGACCGATGGTTTAACCATGTGAGAGATAGCATATATGTTATTCATTTTAAATGCAGATCAGGAGCGACCCTCTCAAATATCAATTAGGATTTAACCTTGTTTAATACAAGCTTTTACAAGAATAAACATATTTTTTACATATCTTTTTATTCTTAGCCATTTCATCGATGCTCATTACAATATTTTTCTGTTGTATTATTGCTTTTATCGCGTTACCTATAAATCCTGTTTAATGTAAAATACACTGGTTTCATTACGGCTATTTAATCGAATTAAACCTATTTACAAAATTAAATTCTTATCAAATAAGGAATCTGCAATTTGTTTTACAGTTTCGTTTCAATGCACCGAATTTACATTGCAAACTTAAAGCCAGTTTTTATGTTTTTTTTTTTGCCGATAATAATTAAACACAATATAGTTTTTATGGCGTCTATCTTATTCAATGTAAATTCTACACACTACGTTTTTTAACAAATACTATTGCCATCGGCAACAAACTTTGTAATAACTATATAAAAAAATATAATGCAATGTATTTTAATAAATCAAATCGATTTAGACATATTCTGAATCATCAACATACATGTACATGTATCTAGCATAATGGTCATAGTACATATAGCAATAAGATTCATGCATATCAACCACACATTAAACCGGAGAGCAACACCATGATTGGGTTATTACATATCGATATATTTGCACTGGATCCGCGCGGATAGAATGTCAATAACTTTATGTGAAAAATAACACTAGTAGGTAGCACTTTGCTGTATTGATTAACTTAATCCTTGTTTACTCAATTATGCAGCAAATGACGTTATGTTTCCCAATAAAGAAGAAGTAGCGTGACCTTATTTTGTAATCCCGTTACACATTTTTAAGGCATTGCGTTATTAAGAAACAAGCAACGAAGCAAAAGGTAACGAAGAATTATAAGAAATATTTTTAAATACGCTATAATTCATTAAATTAATTCAAATAGAAAAGCAAAAGGAACATAATCGTGAGGATAAGTAAGACGCAAAACGATTTTTTTTTTCAATTTTTGGATAATATACACGTTATTTTTTTTTGTTAACGAATCAAAAGTTAACATTTTCAATTAACTATTTTCGTTTACCTTAGAAATAAACAATTTAACTAGTTTTGAAACAAAAACGAAACCAAGAAAGACTAAAAGGTAAACACAAAACTCGCGAATCATGGGTGGCAGTGATTCGAAAGTGGACGCCGTGGATAAGGAGAAGGAGGGCGGAGACGACAAGAAAAAAGACTATGGTAAGAAATATTCTTTCACTTTTGAATGATTTGAGATTTTAATAAGAAGAACAATTCATGTATTTTGTTTCTTTCATGCTTTGATTGAAAGTGATAAAACAATATCTCAAATTTGAAGTTTTAGGTTTTTCCTTTAAACGAAGAACGCTTGTTTATTAAGCTCTATGAAACTCGCATTTGCCCGAAAATAAGGCAACATAACTATCAATCTAGATTTTGGATTTAAAAAGACAAATGAAAATTAGTAATGCTCATACATATGAAAAAGCCGTTAAAAAATAAAAACCTTTTTCTTTCCATTATAGAAAACCTCTTACTGCTCAACTAAAGTTCAAACTTTTTTTTTTAATATAGGAGAGCCGATGGAGTTTGATCCTGATTTCAAGGGACCAATTCAGAAGAGGTAAAGGTTGATAGATATTTTAAAGGAACCAAACAACTGTTAAATTTTTATTGAATTCAAGTAAAACAGCTTTACTTGTGGCCTATGCAATCCATGTTAATTTGTAGGTAGACTTCAGGACATATTCAAGCTTGCCGTCACTGTCAAGATAATAAAGACCCTTTTTTTGTACGAGTTGTATTTTTTTCTAGGAAATTTAATAACAGTTTGAGATAGAGAACTAAATAATATATGATTTTTTTGTATCACTATGCCATAGTTAATTGAAATACATGCCGCTTTGCAGGGGTTGCACGGACATGATTTGCTGCGTCCTCTTCATCTGCTTCAGTCTCGCATTTCTGGCTGTGGGAGTTTGGGGTGAGCAGAATAAATTGACCAACTCACTATAAATGGTTGAAATTATTATAAAGTAACCCATTTGTTCCAGTTTAAACACCTGGAGTACCAAGTTGAATATAAATCTTACTATTTCTGAGGGTTGATAAAACAACGCTCAATTGAAATTTGAATAATATGTATGAATGGCGATTCAGTTGATGATAAAATAATGAAAACAAATAATCGAAGTAATTAAGAGTTTTAAGCGCTCTTTCGTTAATAACTTTACAATATTATTTTTCATTATAAAACATTAACGCTTTTTTATCTTCATTTAACGAATGTCAACGTTTAATGTTATTTACTACACCCATTACAGCTTACACGAAAGGCGACCCCAAACTGCTGCTCTATCCGACCGACTCAGAAGGCAACCTATGTGGTTATGGCAGCAAATCGTAAGTATGCAATATTCCATTTTCAAGCGCTTGAAATGTTAATACTCCTTTGATTAGCCATGAACCAAACCAATCACTTCAGAGAAATCTCAGAAAACTAAAGACTTATGCCGTAGTTGAATTTGCTTTTAAAAAAATACCTTATGTTGCAATCTTTTGTGCATTATACGTTATTCTGTATGGATTCATTATCACTTTAATATTTTCAGAGATAAGCCGTACCTCTTCTTTTTCGACCTGCTCGACTGTGCACGGGTAGGGCCTTCTGTAGCTGTCATGGGATGTCCTACTCCACAGGTAAGGGTCACTGTGAGCGATAAACGCTTTCATTCCGTTGACTGTCAGGAGTACCCAACTAGCCATTTGTGAAAAGTGTCTTATTTTATTTCATTTGACATGAAATGAACTCTTAACTTCTTTAAACCTGATACTTATTTTTTAGTAATGGAATGATTTTATTCTTAATTTGCCAGCTAGGAACAACGAAAATTTTGTGCCAGCGACTTTGTACAGAACTGCCAGCAGAATAAAACATTCACATACTGAAACGTTACTTTTTGGTATAGAATAGGAAATATACTTTTTGTGCTTTGTTATATAAATAATCTATGAACAAGTGTATATTATATATATTTCTATGTCTTAATATCATTTCTTATCGAAACCGAAGATTGTCTATGCTATAATAAACATATTTTATATTGGGTTTTATTCTTATAAAATGCCAGGAAAATACAAATTATATGAAATATAATATTTTATCTTTTCTGTTCTGTGAAAATGCCAACAAGATAGAAATTTGCAAAGAATAGATATTTCACCGAATAAATCGCTGGGTACTCCTGCTATGTGGCGTTGTTTGTATTCGGATATAACAGTGTATTTTAAAGAGTTTGTTTTTATTAATATAGGACTGAGATTTTAAGAAAATCATGAGGCTCAGTTTCATGATTTGCTAAGTTGACTAGTAGATTCTAATATTTGAGATGTTACCAAGTGCTACCCTTACTCTTTTTTCCTCTAGGGTCTATTTATGAAATGGGTCTAAGGTGCACTCCTGTATAACCATATTTTATCAATTAGCACACAATGCTAAGAAGCCGCGCATTCGGCATCTTTTCTGAGGTGCTTCTGCGTTATGCTATATGTATTTTCACGTGCCTGCGAAACTAATGAGCGATAGTATATTTTATTATGCCCAGGTATGCGTGGAGAAATGTCCGACCAAGTACTGGTCTGCCTACACGCTGTATGCGGAGGAACAAGCGGGTCAGTCGGACTATGAAGATCGAGACGATGACATGATCTGCAAGTACAACATCGACCCGACGGACGATGAGTATTCGGTATGTGTAAGGTTGCTAATTTTAGATAGAGTGCTGAGTTGTTAGGATTCATAAATCGCTATAGAGTTTCTTCGGTTTTAAATGTTTAGCCCATAATAAGACGGCTATCGCTAAAAAAAATACCTGCGCCATGCATTACCAATCACATGGCCATTGCACGATGAACATTTACATTATTTCTACTTTTGATTTTTATCAATCGTGACAATTGGGCATTGCCTTACTTTATGTTATTGAAAATAACCTAATGTTAGATATATATAATTCCATTACAGGATCCTGACGATCTGATTGATCTTGTTGAAAACGAAGATTGTGCCAGTTACTACCTCGAAACAGAAGCACGTGAGTTGCTTTTTAAGAGTTTCCGTGTAATATTAACATTTACAATCAAATATTTTTTTCATCGAAATCATTATGGCATATGAATTATCAACATGTTGTGAATCAGTTAGTTACTTAAAAGTGTGATGTGTAAATGCCGTTAAATAGTATGATATGGTCTTCTCGTTCAAAGTCAATGTTCAGCTTATCATACAATAAAATTATATTAAACAATACCGTTGTTTCTATAATCATAATGTACTTCATAATTAATCATAACATATTTTTTTACAAAAGTTTATTTTATCATTTATCTTTGCGAACGATTTAGCATGTAAGAAAAGGAATGCATGTTTGTTTTTGTTTGCGTTATTGCAAACTTCATTTCCTAAGTTATATTTTTTATCTATTTTTAAATGGTAGAAATTCTATCATCTCTGTCACTCTTTCTTTCTCTGTGTATTTCTTTCTCTCTCTCTCTCTCTCTCTCTCTCTTTCTCGCTGTATCTCTCTCTCTCTCTCTCTTTCACTCGGGCTCTCTTTCTCTTTCTATCGCACTAACTATATGACATGTCTTTTATTTTGCCAACTGCTTTTTATAGAAAACGAAATATACATATTTTGATGCAGTGATTTATCGTGACGTGTACTTTATACATAAAATATTTCAATTTTCTTAATAAAGCTTCATACTTTATCACTATACCATATACAATCTGAATAAAGATATGCAAGCCTCTGTAAATATATTCTGGGAAAATGGAGTAAGATGTTACTTGAAAAACACCTTAATGTTTCGTCTAAAAAAAAGTCATGAATCAAGGGGTATGCCCTAAGGTATGGATATATCTATTTTTTTAATGAATGCGAATGGGAAAATTAGATAAGGAAGCTAAACATTTTACTCTCACTCTATCTATGCATTTAAAGAACGAGAAAACTTGGCAACGTATCTGGGCAGGTATCATCCAGCATCATATGACACTGCATCACGTATCATCGACATTACAATTGAATTTCATATATCCTTTTCCACCAAAGAGTCTATATCCATTCGCCTTTCTCCCTAGTGGCCGGTCGCTGCATCCCCTCCTTCATCGAGAAAGTCTTGGACGAAGCCATAGATGCCGGAGAGACCATTACGGACAAATACAACAACTCTGTGACCAACTCAGAGTTGAAGAGAGGCACCAAATATCTGGCCGTGTTCTTGAGTGTCAAGGAGGTTGGACAGAAGGTGTTTCAAGACTTGAGGTCGTCGTGGTGGATGATCATTATGTGAGTGATTGTATCTTCCACTTGTACCTGGATGGACTTTTGATTAGACTTGTTGTTTTTTTATATTGAACGATTTTTTTATATAGGAATGATCAATGGATTTGAAACAAGAAAATGCTTGAGAAATAGATTTATGAAACTCGTATTACAAATAATTGTTTGTCTCTTTTAAGAGCAACATCACTGTAAATAATAACATACGCATCAAGGCTAAGTGACGGAAGGCCATAGCTGTATTGGTTAAAATAAACATATATATTTATACCAAATGTCCCAATTCTACATACCCCCATGATGCATTTTCATTTTCGTTTTTAATATCGCAGTGGCACATGTATCGCAGCGGTGTGGTGCCTAATCTGGATCTTCATGATGCGCTGGTTGGCCGGCCCAATGGTCTGGGTCACCATCATCTCTTTCATCGTAATCTTCGCCGCAGGTCAGCTTAAGTAACGTCAAATACCAACCAAAACTATTTACTCCGTCCATCCCCAACCCCCTCGGCCTATGTGTTAGTTTAATGTATTTTTTTCGGCTGTAACAGCAGAACTAGTCGTAAAAATGTGTCTATATTCATCCTATCGAAGCATCCCTGATTTAGTTTTCCTACACTTTATCAAATGTATACACTGTTGATTGATTTGATTTGTTTGTAAATTATAATAAGCTATTGTATACTTTTCTAACCCTTACGATGACCATGAGCTTCAAAAACTGTACGAAAAAAGACAGTGGTGTAATATTTTATATCTATCTATTTATACAGCATTCTACTACTGTCTGGACAAATACCTGAAACTGCGCAAGTTACCGAAGCAGAAAGGAGCCGTCAAGTTCACGACGAATCTCGATTATTACTGGAACCTCACGTGGACTTGGCTCGCATTGGGTAAGGAATCATAGGACTATTGCAGTTAAATAATGTAAACAAATTATAAAGGTTTGGTACATTTTGCGAAAAAAAACGGATGCAAATATTATAAATTATCTCTAAAACCGCGAGTTTTCATTGGGTTTACTCGCGAAATTCTTGTCAATTGTTTATTTAAAAGTTCGATTTCATATAAAATGGAAGAGGTGTAATGTAACTCATTTCAAATATCTAAGGTACTTTATTGAGTTAAAACTTTAATGCTGAACCATTGCTACACTAATCTACTCATATACTAATTATTTTTTATCTGTTTTACATAATTTATCAAATTTAATGGGTGATAAAATAAAGTGTAAAAATAAATTTAAGTTTATAGTCCTAAGTTCATAGGTTTTGAGTCTTACGTTTATAGTCTTTAAGCTTTATTGCTTTATGTTGGCGTTTATTTCACTTGACTCAATAAAACCCATGATGATATGATCCACACCAAATAAAAAGAGTTTGAACATTTTGATAAGGGTCTGGAGTGCTTAATGTACTAAGTTTTTGTTAGCGTTAAGAACATTTCGAATTCGAATTTCGAAAGACACTGCCGACGAATTTCCAGTGTATTTCATTTCAGCAAAACATTTTCTTTGTATTTTATCTAAATAAGCATATATGAGTTATTTTTACGCAAAAAAAAATCGAAATAGCCAGATCTGTATCCAGATAGTATCTAGCTATCGATGTCTTTCTTGCAAGTGACCTTTTAAGATGGGTATTCTATCCATTATATCATTTGATTTATAATGGTTAATTATAATGGTGAAATATGGTGGTCTTTTCTGAGAAGAGCAATATGTTCTGCTATATGTAAAAGAAACATTAGAGTTCTACATTCTATCTATTCATTTTATGCATATGCATTCCAAGGCATATACCCTGCCCTATTAATTTATATATAAATCCAAAGTGCAAATAGTGTGAGTCATAAATCGTCGGTTTATAAACAATATAAAAGAAATTGAGTCAGCTAGAGAAATGTGGTCAAAGTTTTTTTTGGATTCCGATATCCGTTTTACAAAATGTGTTTTTATTTTAGCATATAATGTTGAATCATCGAGTTATTACAACTTGGTATCATAATTGATAATATTGTTTACCAACCATAAACCTGTAGCGTCTATTTACACTAAAACACCATGAACAATAATAAGGTAACATGGAAAGACTATAAACATGGAATAAAAACTTTACATGAATGCCGGATCGCTTTATAGCAATAATAACGTAATAACAACTTTACACGTCAATATTCTGAATAAAAGGGCAATCAGTTACGTCTTTCTAAGCACTCTGTCATTCTCTGGATGGTTGAGTAGCTGTGTCCATGTCATGTATCCGATATGCCCCGCTTGATTGATTAAGAGTAAAAAGGTTATGCGTTTATACTGTTTTGTGAAGGTTACTCAACGACTAAATTCTCGGACCCCCTTTTTGGCAAAAAATAAGGCCACACCATAAAAAAATACCTGTTGTTCTACGTTTTTAGTAACAAGAATATATTTCAAAAATATGCATTTTTCATTTAATCAGGTTTGAGGTTAAGGCAGGGGTCAGATTTCGCATTTAAACATTATTTAAATAATAATACGTATTCATATAGGGGGATTTACTTATGGATTTACAGAGCAAACGCTGCATGTGCCATTACAAACTATTAAGTGCATGTTGTTAGAATAGGAATAATCAAAGCAATATCATATATTTTTTGTTGTAAAAAACATGTACAATGATATTTCATCAAGCATATAAAACAACTATTCAAAAAATGGATCGCACTTATAATTATGACGATCTCAGCGTTTTTTAGCACTGATCCTGATAGTGTTGTGCACAAAGATCTACTCTATGGTCGATTTGTTATATATATTTTTAAACAATAACCGCAACAGCTACATTATTGTGTTAATGTACATAGGAGTCTCCCCTTATGGCAAACTCCCGATTTCAAACAATATTGGAGCGTTTGTGTAAATGTATGAGCTGCATAGATAATCACATTTATTTAGGATTCTTAATTAGTTGCAGACAGTTTATGAATAATTAATAGCTTGTGTTATGCATGATCGGTTTTCAATAAATAATCCATTGAAGAGATCCATGTAAAGACTGCTCAGTGCTAATCCAGTAAAACGATCACAGTTGTTTGTAAAATTCCTCACGTACATAACGATTGAGCACCATGTAGCAATCGGTAAAACAGTATATGCTTTTGCATAGAAACGTTTCTTGAAAATAAATAGCACCATAGAATTCTAGCCCATATACATGCATTTATGTTCACATAAAGTTTATTTATAAATACATATAAAACAAATATAGATAGTATCAAAATATAAATCTTTTGCAGCTATCCTGACGGGTACGATCCTGCTGGTCATCGTGCTTCTCACCATTTTCTTGCGCAACCGAATCAAGATTGCCATCGCTCTCATCAAGGAGGCCGCCAGGTACGCTGGATTTATTGAGATTTCGATTAGATGTAGGAGATATTTATTTAGTTTTGATTCGAAACGTTTAATCCACAAACGTATACCCTCTATGCGATTTCAACACCAATCATAGATCCCATAATACAAATTAATATATTATATAACGATGCGTTCAATATACGAATTTCGACTAATTGACTTGATTCATCCATATTCTAAAACCACAGAGCCCTGAAGCACATGGTGTCGGTCATCTTCTTCGATTCAAATTCAGTCTTTGCACAAGACATTGAATATGTCTAAAACAACCATAAATGTTCATTATTACTTATAACGCTTTATCGAATTCTACTTTGCAGAGCGCTGAAGCACATGGTGTCAGTGATATTCTTCCCCCTCTTCCCCTTCGTCTTCATGGTCTTCACCCTCGGCTACTGGGCCGCCTCGGCCGTCTTCCTCGCCAGCATGGGCAAGGCCGACTTCTCATTGGTCAACAAGACGACGTTTACTGATGCCGATGGAGAGATTCAGGAGGAAGTGGAGGAGCTGTCGAGCAGGGTGCCGTGCGATACTGATGTGAGTATTCGGGAAGATTGGTATGTGAATAACCAAAGTAGTGGTTAAAAGACAGTTATGAAGGGAAGATGATTAAATAGAGAGGGGAGCTGTTGAGCAAAGTGCGGTGTGATACTGATGTGAGTAGTTTATGGATATATGTGGTAATATAATATATAAGTGCTGGATGGGGAAAGGCGCGGGTTATGAAGGGAAAGCGGTTGAATAGAAAGAGGGGAGCTGTCGTCTAGGGTACCATGTGATACCGATGTGAGTATTGGGAAAGATTGGTTTCTATATATAAATAACCAAAGAGTTCAACGCCATTTGGTCTTACACATAGCGATGTCTGCGCCAAATGGTCATGAATATAGGATGCGCCAAGTGGCTATGAATATAGGAGAAATAAGACCATATGGCACAGAAATCGCTATATGCTGGATCAAATGGCGCAAAACTCTCTTTTAACCAGTACTTACCAATTGGAATATACATGTATGTTGTTTGGTGCGGGAATGGGTGGCTTATAACAGCAAGGAACTCAATGGAAAGTGTACTTATGTGCAAACAAATTAAGATTTCTATTATAAAGAATAATTCGGCCTAATTTTGAATGTCTAAAATCGTAATTGAATAAAGCTGAAAAGGGAAGAGTCCCCGCACTGTTTAATAGCGTCTATATATTTGCAGGACAACAACACGGCAGGAGAAGTGTGTAACTTCTTCAACTATGGTGGAGACAAGTAAGATATTTTTATGTTGGATTCGAGACAAAACACAAATTTGTAAAATGTATAAATTTGTTTTTAAAAAAATAAATGATATATATACATTCTGTAAATTTCAATTCATTTGAGTTTAAGTTATATTGTGCTCACTTTATTGTAATAAGGCGATTACATGTACATTCCACTAGACAATAACATAATGGCACTTGATAAAACAAGTATAAACCGGCTTAACAGTATGATATATCCCTTAATTATATTACCTTCGCTCTTCCCACAGGTTCGTGCCGTACGTGCAGGCCTTCCAAGCCTTCACCATGCTCTGGATCCTCAACTGGCTCGTGGCCTTGACCCAAATGACCATGGCCGGCGCCTTTGCCTCCTACTACTGGGCCTTCAAGAAACCCGATGATATTCCTAATTTCCCCACACTCAACTCGGTCGGAAGGGCACTCTTGTAAGTTTCCGTCATAGAAAATGAGGGGCACTCCACGATCTATTTTGAAAATTGATTTCAATCTATCTATTGTTTAACGGAGGATGATCAGATATATCTCTGAAAAATAAGCTTAATACTCTGATTTGCATCAAAATGTTTATTCTGAAACTGCAAGCAAGAGACACAATAAAGCTTTTGCAAGCAAATATAAAATCTCCTACAAGAATTAAGATTTCAAGTAATCAAATGTGTGTTTAAGTTATTATCTCACAGATTTGTTTACAGAGTCATAATTTAGATGCGTCTGCATTGGTTGATATCTTTACAAACAGAATTCTAGAGTAAAATGATCGTTTTGAAAAAAATCTTTGTTCTGTTCTGAAAAAGTTGAAAGCAAGGAAGAGCTGCTACAAGAATAAACATTTACCCGAATAAATCGTTGAGTGCCCTCATAAACACTGTATAAATCCATATGTAAACAATCTGGATCGAATAGAACACAGAATCAGTTTTTCAGCTTGCTGTAAGCGAATTTCGAGATTCATTTTGCCATGAAAATTTCAAAAATGAACAATTTAAAAATCGAATTGGCTCTCATGGTCGATGTTTCATTTAAGCATCACATGATGATAGTTTTGTAAATATTCCTAGTAGTAAAATGTACTTTATAAGGGTTTCAAAAAAGTCATCGACCCTTTATAACCAGAATCACTTTTTCAGCTCCCTTCACTCCCTTGTTGCCGTCTGCATAGATTCTATGAAATGTGACAATAGATTTGTCTAGAAGGTATATACCTGTATCATTATGGTTGAGGGTGCGTGAAGAGGCGATCTTTAATAAGGCAGTGTCTTGTTAAGTATATCAGCTTTACCAAAATGGGTATTTATGGCTATTCATACACGTGTTATAAAGAGTATATATGCTGGTTAATGTTCTTTGAAAGTTTGCGTTTTTTTTGCGATATGATCTTAGATAAATTAAGAAATATGCCAAAATAAAAGAGGTTGACGGAAGACGAAATGAGATATGCGCTTTATTTCAAATCATCGGGTGGCGGTAAGAATAAAGTCAAGAGGGGCTTTGGTATTCCACGGGAGACCCTACAATGTGGATTGAAAAATGTAAAAACATTCCAATTACACTAGTTAAATATTAATATGTAGATTAAGTACATGTCATTATTTTATTGTGTTCTCTTCTTAAGAAGAGTGATAGGTTAATTAGAAACATGCATAATTTTACATGTATACGTTTAAATTATTATTTTTATTAGTTTGACCATGTAATAATATCACTATATCGATTGGGACTATAAGAAATGACAAAAAAATAAATTAAATATAGCTTATACACGCACCCCTGAACAATTATTGATACATTTTTATATTTTCTAGACTAATTTATTGTCGCATTCCATAGAATCTTTGCAGACGATAACAAGGGAGTGAAGGGAGCTGAAAAAGTGATTCTGGTTATATAGGGTCGATGACTTTTTTGAAACCCTAATAAAGTACATTTTACTACTAGGAATATTTACAAAACTATCATCATGTGATGCTTTAAAGATACATCGACCATGAGAGCAAAATCGATGTTCAAGTTATTCATTTTTGAAATTTTCATGGCAAAATGAATCTCCAAATTCGCTTACAGCCAGCTGAAAAACTGATTCTGTATTCTATGCTTTACAAGTGTAACATTATTTCGGGATTTCATATAAGACCAATGCTGAATGGGCGAAGCCATTAAATGGCTGACAATTGACAGACAGAAACTGGCGTTGAATATTAAAGGGGACACAACATTTTCGCGTATACTTTAGACGCTTACAGTTCTTAAACGGAAAATGCAATGCAAAATATTTCAGGCATTGCAAATTGCTACAGAAAAAGGCGGGCGATTTTCCAAATTTCACAATTTAATCCTTTCAAATGTAAAAGATATAAATGAAAACGTGTTTTTGGGGATTTTTTTTCGCATTTTTATTTCAAAATTATTGTGTGCATCCGAAGATGGACAGAATTCTATTGTTTAAGACAATTCGAGACAATAGCTTGTGTCTATAGCGAGTCGCACCTTTACGGATAAGTGGTCGTTACAAATTCTAACACCTTGACCAAATAGACTATGATAACTTATTTATATGGGAACAAGTACAATCTATTGGAACTCTCAACGAATCTCTGTTGTACTGGGGGAGGCACACACCTTATTAAGAATCGATTAGAAATGTGATGTTTTTATTTTGCATTCATGAAAATATTTAAATCTAGTTTACACTGGATATATAAAAAATAAAGTAGTGTGTTCCCAACAGTCTGGCTGTTGAAACGTATGAAAAAATATCAATAATGTTTATTGTGCCATTTGATATGGTGTATTAATAGGGATATGTTTCCCTTACTAAAAATTACCTGCCTGATATTAATAGATAAAGTAATTACTATCTGGAACTAATTACCTCTACTCATTCCTATTGCTCCAAAACAATAATTTATAATAGTTCATATAAAGATCAAAAGAAAAATTCGTTTAGATAAACAGAGACCATAATAACATAAATAAATACTAATCTTAAAAAGAATTTAAAATAAATTAAACCTATAACATTGAATTGAATTTAATAGAACTGGGATACAAATCTACCTTGTATTTAGGAAACTACGGAAAAAACATTACAGGTTGCATGAATAAGTCAAGTAAATAAAGTACCTCCCCTCCCCCTTGACAAACCCCAATATTGCCTGATTGAAAGCCGACAGTCA
>LQRL01008475.1:0-15785 GCA_001703475.1 Hydroides elegans
AATGTTAAAACCGACAATTTTCAAAGTGTTCCAGAATCGACAATTTGCAACCGATCCAGATAAAACCTTAACGAGGCACGACTTCAGACCTCGGTTTATATGTGTATAAAATTCGAAAAAAAAACTCGCGTGCACAAAGTACCCTATCTCAAGCGGGACAGACAGACAGACGGACAGACAGACAGACAGACGGACAGACGGACAAGCTCAACCCTATATCCCCTCGTTTTCACGGGGGATAAATAGTGATAAATTATGAAATATGAATTAAAGTTAAAAGGGTTATCAGAAAATCGGAAATAGAGGATTACTTTAATTGCTAAGGAAAATTCCAGCGTGCACTGTAGAATGATAATACATGTATTGCAAAACTACAAACATAGTTTCCTGAGATTAAGATTCACACGGTTAACGAATCACGAATAATCTCAGTTTGCA
The DNA here is from genome assembly GCA_001703475.1 of Hydroides elegans. Taxonomy (NCBI): domain Eukaryota; kingdom Metazoa; phylum Annelida; class Polychaeta; order Sabellida; family Serpulidae; genus Hydroides; species Hydroides elegans. The sequence continues at coordinate 439 of LQRL01008475.1, forward strand.
AGATTAAAATAGTAACCGATAAGGAAATTATATAGGAAACAAAAGCCATAAAAGCCTAAAAGGACGAACCGTGATGGGAACCAGTTAAAATGCTAAGTAAGCTACTTTGTATAAATACAATGTCAAAAGACATGACAGTGTCACAGCGGATAGCTTTATTAATTACAGATCAACATCCTCAAAAAGGAAAATCATGAAGTTGGTCGCTCAATTTTTAACTCGGGTGAAATTCAAACGACAAGGAAAAGAGATTTAGAGAAATGATGTAATACTGAATATATGAGGAAGAGAAATGTATAGATGATTACAATTCAAAATGAAAATGAAAAAAATAATTTCGATTGCCATAGAGAAAGAAATCATATCGGAAAATATAAACTTACAACTTACGAAAAAGAAAGAACGAAATCTATGTTTTACCTTTTTAAACTGATCTTATTGTAAATAACTATTCACTAACATGCATTATTTATTCAGTTATTCAGTTTTCATTATTTGATAATTACATAAGAAAATAAGAAAAGGATTATAATGATGAAAAGAAAAAAAAACAATACAGTAATGCAAAACAAAGCATTAAATGTTCAAAATTAGATATGTAAATTACATTAAGAAGAAAAACAATAAGATTCTTCTCCAATAACCCTTCAAAACACACTGATTTATTTGCACCAATAACTGATAAATATAGATCAAGGAAATCAAGCGAGAACGAGGCACGACTCGAGTCAAACACTCTACAATTACATAACCTTTCAAACCAAAACAACCCTTGTTTAATGATTACGTTGCAAAATTTGTCATTGATTTGAATTTGAGAGATTTGTGTAAATGCAGAATTGGGAGAAAGCAGACTCATCATGACGGTTTCATAAGGACAAAAACCCACGAATAAAAATATGTCCCCGATTTCTGAATTGGGAGAAAATCATGTTAAGGCACCAAGTAGACTATTATGTTTAAAAAGTTAAGAAATTGAGAAAGAAAAAATTATTTGTATGCACAATAACTAAGAGAATGTTGGTCGCGTAAGCAAATATTTAGTTTTTTTTTTAGATTTTATTAAATCTACTTTCGTTTTTAATTCTAAAGTAGGAAATGTTGTATATGTGCAACAAGTAAACACAACTTTTATAAAAAATAAAAATATTTTTATATTATATTTGGGTACCGTTACCCAGGAGATTACTTGACTACCCAGTGCACCCGCACTACCATGTACAAATAGCACAGGTTTCTATGATTATGCGATGAAATAATTATACCATGATTTTTACTCTTTTTTATGCATTTTAAAAAAAAACAGCTTATGAGGATTTTTTTTCACAATCTGGGTGAAATTCGGATTGTGTATTTTAGGAAAAAATACGTATAAGTTTTGGGTATACACGCCCAAAAGGTTTCCAGCCAACAAGGTCCCGATCATAAAGATTAGAATTCGTCCACATTTGCCAAAAGGTTGCTAACCTTAAAGTTTCCCGTCATAGCGTTTCCAAAATGGACACCATGAGTCAAGAATGTTACGCTAGTTTCTTTCCTCGAGTTTATGACTTCATTTATACTAAATAACATTTGACTAATTGTGTTAAATTGTATATCTTAGAAACTTAAAAATTGGAAACCTTTCGGTACATGTTGCTGGCTAATTATTGTAAATTTTGTTGCCGGATTTTTTTCATCGCCTTTTGTAAAATCGATATCCTTTTGAAATTGCCTTTCTACAATACATATCTTAATAAGGTTTCACCAATTAAAGATCACCGCATGTATCTGGAAAAGAAATAACGCACTCGCACGAGTGATTTCAAGCAAGTTCCGCGGTAAATCAAGTGACCAAAAGGCAAACTACTTTGCTCGATATCCTTACACCCCAAGGCCGTTTAGAAAATAGAACGACGTTAACGCCTTTTACAGAAGACAACAACATATGCTAAATACATTATTAAGATATTATTGCAACCTTGGAAGTGGGGAAAGAAAGAAAAGAACTTATTGGTTTGATTGTTGATAATAAGCGTTGGGGTTAATAAACTGAAAAACTTTAATGCGTTTTTCTCTCGACATATTGCCCAGTAATGGACAGTCAGGGAAACAAGGCAATGTAATCAATTACTGCAAACAAGGTTGCTAAAATACATATATCACATAATGTTTTTCTCTTAATTGCCTCCCTAGATGAAGGCCGAGGTGTTAAGGTAAAAACATTTAATTTTAGGACTGCAATTATCTATGTTACGGTATCTTTTGCCGTAAGAAATGTATCGGTCATCGCGAAGAAATCGCATAAACATGGTCAGTCTAGACGATATCTAGAAATTAAATATCTAAATATGTAGCTAAATACCTTGGATACCTCTTAAAATTCATTGAATGACAACATAAATACATCAGTTTGAAAAGCCAACAGCAATACGACGAAGACAATGCCATTATACAAGAAATATATAGTTATTTTTAATAATAATAATAAACTTTAAATTATCAGATGAAGTGTTGACGGTTAGCATTAAATTTCTCCATGCTTTCAACCAACGGTTTTTCGTGGTCAGTAACAACGAAAGTAACCGGATATAGTATTACGCGATTTCATTTTGTTTTGTTTAGCATCAAAGTCCATTCATAAACTTATATTATTATAATACAAATGCAAAAAGCGACATAAACATGTATTCATATTTCAAGTAAAATACACCATGGTGTGCAGCCAAGTATAAAGATTCAGTCAAGCATTATGATTATAATATTATTGCACTTACATAAGTTTAACGATTGAATTATATTAGGTTCAACAAGCAAATAGAATAGATCGCACACACTGCATAGCACGTAAAAAAATGTCAGTAATTCATAACAAAAGTGAAATTGTGATTACATGCTATACTTTCTCAAAGTAAATTTAGGTTTAGGTTTTCACTTGTCCTTATAACTAAAATTTATGGTTATAGAAATTACAAAATTGGCATAACTTTTTTTACATGATTCTTTATGCGATAACAAAACACATATATATTCAAAACTGAGGCACTTGATTTTTTTTTCATTCCTCTTTTTTTTTTTCAAATAAACGAGGATAGGCTTTGTTCTAAGGTATAATCCTGAAAAATATAACTTTAAATCAATATTTTGTTTTCAGCATTCACTACCTTATGCAAACAACAATAACACAACCAAAATTCCTAAGTCTAAGCAAATTTAGACACCAGTTTATTTATAATAATTACAACTTCATTTATGAATACAGTAGACTAAGTTCCATTTCATAAGTCATTTTTTTATTGACATAAAGTGATTTCGTTTGTAACGTGCAGTCTTTTGCTTACATAGAAAAACACAAAGCGTTTTTGATCGGGTTTTATTTTTGCGTTATTTTGAAAAAAAAATACCAGTTTTATATTTTAGCCAATGATTACTGAAAGTGTACTTCAATGAAAACCCGGCATTTCATGAACAAAAATAAACAGATTATTATATGCCCTGGAGAGTTACTGTTTTTAAGCATTATTTAAGGAGTTGATATGTAGATTCTTCTGTGACCTTCCAATCGCTAAGAACCGTCAAGAAAAATCGAGATAAAGGACATCGGGCCATCGATGCTCTACAGCACTACTGTACATGCAAATATTTCACCGATGCCCGAAAAGATAGACCGACAATAAGCATAATAAGGAAGTGTCCCATATTTCTAAATGCGTAGTTTAAGATGCTTTAGATGATTGATGCTAAGCCAAGAGATTGGTAGGTCAACAATAAATCGTGATCATGCAGTTGAATTTCGATGTTGCATGATGTTCAACCCTTCCCAATTATTTTATGTTCAATGCGTTGTGCAAACATATTAAAACCTGTCTAGATTTTGTTTAGATTAAATTAAATCTCACTATTTTCTTTACACACTTTAAAAATGTTTAGGCATGTCTCATCACAAAAAAAAAACGATTGAGTAAGAAGTATGGCTATAATTAGCAAATAACACGGGTTCCTGTTCATATTACAATTCTAATTTAGGTGTCCCGGCTGAAGGAACTGGATATTACTCTTCCCTATCTATCGGTCAACTTTGATCAAAATAAGGAGCTTTTCCATATTTCCATATTAACAGGACCAGAAAATGTAACGAAAGGGCAATGCCATTAACATTAAAATCATTTCAAGAGGGTCATTGAAGAAAATAATAACCGATTCGCCATTTATCAATGGTCATTTTGACGTTTAAGAAAAATATCAAAGCACTGTTGGATACAATTTATACACATTTTTTCATCAAGATAGTAATGGTCAAACTGTATTATAACATCTTTACCGTAATAACCGGTGTATAACCCGCGGGTTATACACCGATTTTACAAACAAAACACCCGGGTGCGGGTTATACAACGGTGCGGGTAATACACCGGTTTTTAAAAACATAAAACGCTCGATTTTTGGGTTTTCATGTAAAATAGGGTTCAATTTTGTGATAATTAATCGATACAATATCGGTTTAAATCTTTAATTTAGCCTTTTACTATGTCTTTACGGACTTTATAAGGAAAGAAATAATTATTATCAGCTTATACAAAGCTTTTGCATTGGGTTATAGGGTAAAATTTACAATTTCCGGAAAATGATAAATTTAGGGTGCGGGTTATACACCGGTGCGGGTTATACACCGGATTTCAAAACATAATTCTTGATTTTCATGGGATGCGGGTTATACACCGGTGCGGGTTATACACCGGATTTCAAAACATAATTCTTGATTTTCATGGGATGCGGGTTATACACCGGTGCGGGTTATACACCGGTAATTACGGTATATCAACAGTGTCACATGTAAAAGAACCAAAATTACGATTTTCGAAACATAATTTCAAATTTTGTTTTCATGTTGATATTCGTTTGTAATATTCAGTGTCATTTCCTTAACTTTTCTATCTGAATTGCACAATGTTTGACGCAATTATTACGAAGGGGGAAACGTCTTGTCGTTGACCTTTTATCAGCCAAATTTATAATAAAGAATATTCGAAATCATATTATTTACACATTCGAATACCTTTATCCGAACAGGTTTTACGTCAAATAGAAATGCGTGGGCCATTTGTACATATATTATAAAGTTTATGAAAATACTTCGCCTCTCTTCACAAAATGTTTGTTAAATTACGATATTTTAGTTTTCACAGCATAAGCCGGAAACAGGTTCGAAATGGTCACTTGTTAAGACGACATAACGTCACGATCAGGCTACAAAGCCTTTTCGGTATTATATCAAGATAATCATAAATTTGCACAACGCCCTTTGGTGATATTTAAAACATGAATGGCCATTTCTTTAAAAACAGGTTTCTTTTCATGCGCTTGTATGACTAATGATGTTTAATTGTCGTAATTGTTTGCTGCACACAAACGGTTCTTTTATAAATCTTTAAAATATGACATTTATAAGCTTAAAGAATTCTTCTATGGCCTATTCTTATTGAAGTAACAGTTATACAGCCAAGGTGTCTCGTTACTTTCGTATATTAAACTTGAGAGGTGAAATTCAATATATTATGAATACTTCTCATATCTGCGAATGACCTCTTTTTCAAACAATTTTAATCAGCCTTTATTTTCTTGCAGCCTATGATATAGCAATTTTTGTTTTCGTACAACTAATATAGAACTTTCGATATCTTATTTTTTGTTTCAAGGGACATTGACACGGCTTATCGAAAATACTCAAGTGCATTGCAGACCTATAAACAGGAGTATGGCTGCCGAATTTTATTAAAAATTCTTGGTATGTGCAATTTTTTAATGTGCATGGAGCACTGTTTACTCTCTCCATCCGAGTATTTCTTATCTAAGTATAGCCCGACCGTCTATTTTAAGTAAGCGGCATTTTGGAAAAAAATAAGAATCACGATTTCTAATTGTTTGATTATATAAGGATGTGTTCAGATAACAAAAATTCAGGAGCCATGTAACACATTGTAATATTCAGTGCCGATCATATCAAGTATTCTTTACCATTACAAACAGAACCCTCCAATTATTTAAAATTCATGCAAAATTCATAATTTATTAATTTCCATTAAAGATGAATCAAAGCGGCGATAAAATCATTTATGTCAAATCCCTTGACAAAAACGTTACAGATAAGAAATCAATTATATTGATGGTAGGCTTGTTTAGAGAATTCCTCTGCATTTATCTAAATTAAGAAATTCGCATTTTTATTTGATTTATTAACATATTTTCTTATAGATGTTTGCATTGCCGAAAGTACATGTTTGCCTTTTGTTGCCAAAGAGGAATGCATTTGTTAAATAGCTGGTAAGCTTTTTATGTGTGAAATCTCCATGCTAGTTTCAGTGTATAAATAGATTACATTTTTTTTTTTTAATTTCATGGAAATGTCGGAGAGCGTATAATAATGAAATGTGTATGATGTTCGAAAAATAAAAGAGTGTTTACAATAGGGCTGTGTCGGGTATCTCGGGTAGTCGGGTACCCGACAATCGCCTCGGGTACCCGAACCCACTTTCGGTTCGGGTGCCCGTAATGTTGCATTATTGGAAGAATCGAAAGATATCTAATTCATAAGAATGCTATTTTTAGAGTAGTTTAAAATGTTTCAGCCATCTAAAGCCTTTAAAATATGTTTATATGAAATGTTGAATGTTGTCAGTAAAATTAGAATAAACACGATATTTCAGTTTTTCTTATATTATATTACAAGATTGTAGCATATTCAGTATCTAAAGTACATGTGAAAGAGACCTTATGGAAATCATGTTTTAAGAAATTTGGGTCGGGTCGGGTATTGACTTCGAGTGTTCGGGTAGAAAAATACCCGACCCGACACAGCCCTAGTTTACAAGCCTCTGAATAACTTTCCGGTGCCATTTCTGAGTTAAATACGTTCGTGGGCTGCTTAATTACATATAATTCGTATGGTTCGTCGCAATGAAACATTGAAGCAATGTACTTGAGTTTATTTCGGTAAAAAAAGATAAATGATTACCGTCTTAAAAGAGCGCATTTATTCAATTAGTGTTTACAAGTTATCAACTTTTTTATTCAATTAGTGTTTACAAGTTATCAACTTGGATATTCTTGACAGGCTTTTACTAGAATCCCTATAAAAAATGAAAGGAGCAATTCTGTTTGTTTTCTTTTTTCAGGCAAAGGTGTTCAATAAAAGCAACCTTGATCATTAAAACCAGATATTTTCAAGTTCTTATCTATTAATGATTAAGTCGGTTTGAACTTAGCAAATCTATGACAACTAAGCTTTAAAAATAGTGTATTTTTCCTTAATCATACAAACAATAAATATGCATGAGTTCCTAAACATTGTATTTTTCTATCATAGAAGATTAAACGCCTTGCAACGTCATCCTTCATGAAATTTACACTACAATTCATCATTAGTGTCAAACTATAAATGTTGGTTTTAAAATGTACTAATTATGTGATAAATGCATAGGCTTTTCTGTGGCGTAAATGGAAGTATTCCAAGTAAATGACAAAGCGACCGCTGTTTCTGTGGAATGAACAGATAGTTTTTTTTCGTTCTTATTCTACAAGTGTATGTGTCATCTCCGTTCTTTTCCAGTCTTCGACAAAACCTCGGCGTGCGCTATACTAATAAACACATCATGCACGGGGAGACTAGGCATAACACTAAACGCTTAACCACTTCAGTACCATCCATTGAGGCGATGACTCTCCATCTCTCAAGAATGCGGCGGCATATCACTCGTAAGTGCACGCTGTAATTGACCTTGACCTTGACCCGATGCTCCGGCGTCAGAACTACTTTGCGCGGCGGAAGCGGCCGCTTTTGTCTTATAGTCCAGTTTCATTCCATCGAGCTCGGTGAGTCTGCTCTTGACATGCTCTAAGCGATGTAAGGCCATTTGGAGGTCTTTCTGTGCTGAGTAGTTTGAACCTTCGTGTGGCTGACCTGCACAAGAAATAGTCAAAGGTTATGTAACTAATGTATCATTTGGAAGGAAGGCATTATTTGTAGGAATGGTTACCAATTGGAACTGCTGAAAAGGATGAGCATAAAGGCTACTTAATCACATTATATGCAAAGGTTTATCGAGAGTGATGATTTAAATGCATCAAAAAGAGACTGCATTGCATTGATATAAATTGACATACCATGAGCGAATATTTGATTTTCCAAAAAAAAAATATATATATACAATTAAACATGATCGGCGAGGTAGTTAACCGAATACAAATAAATAAGAGCCATCTTATATAAAGATTAAACATATTTTATGAACTTACTTGTCGCAACTTTGGTCAAATAATTGATCTGACGAGAAAGACCATTTTCAATTTCTTCCAGATTCTTCAAGAAGTTAGCCGTATGACCTTCTACTTGCTTTACACTCGGTTTGTCTCGTGCAAGCTCCGTCACAGCGGCCACTTAAATCAAGAAAAAATACAATATACTATGATCATAAAAATTGGTTTTAATAATTTGTTACTGTCGAAAATGGGATAATCCTGGTTTTTAAAGACCTACAACAAATCTATATACCAGGGGAAACATAAATTTCTCACATGCGAAATTAAATCTTATGTAAAACACAATCTTGAGTCTGTGAGTTGACCAAGTAGGCAATTATCTAGGACCCCATTCAAAAGTGCATACAAGCTCATGTTTATTAAAACATTTTTTTCGGTTTAATGAAAACGGTTAACCGAATTCTGTCAAAACTATCCTTAAGTCACATCTACAACTCGAGACCCTTCATTAGATGATATAACAAAGTCGCTTAAGTCCTCTTTTTTTCTTCAATACATTCCCTATGACATAGCTAATTGTATATAATAATGATTATTTTTGGCTTGTATTGAGCTACACGGCTATGTTCAGTGTAAATCCTAGAACATTTGATAATCATATCTGATTTCAATTTAGCTAACTTGTATTCAACAATACAAGACTTTGTATATTTAATTGTTCAAAATCCTTATATCAGGCTATCCTTTGTTTTGGAGTCACCGGACGCCGTGAATTGGAACCAGCAAATCCACCATTTCTTTGATTCACCATTTCTATCTTAAGTTATTTCTCATTTAAAAATCAAACATTTCTCTATTGAATACAAAGCGATGTCATCAACAAACAATTTATCAGCGGCTCTCAATTTAATCAACTGTAGCGTGCACCTATAATCCAACGCTCTAAGCAACTGAGCTAAAACGGCCGGCCGCTCTATCTGAGCGGTTTGGAGACGCCTACGAGGTCGAGAAGGTATTTTGTTTCGAAAGGTGTTTTCGGCGAAAGTGGAAATAAAACATTTCCTGACATTCTAAAGCTTACAGTTATATATACACTATCATATGGCATAGTGACAAAGCTCTATAGAGAGATAACTTATAAAAAATGTCTTTGAATAAAATGGGCGATAATCAAGATATGAAATTCAAGCAATAAAGTTTGAGCCATAATCATTTTTTTACATGTCATACATGTTTAATTTGATCAATAATGACTTATAAGGATGCGAAATGAACGGAAAATGGTTAAATCGTGCTTTTTTTGCAGATTTAAACTTCGGCCGAAATTGATCTTTCCAACAAATGATCGTTGTATTATGCTTTTAGTCTTTTTATTCGTAATTTGATAATGGTCATGAACACAAACGGAGTGAAAACGACTCTGCCCTCGTATATGCGACGAGCCCGTGATACAACCTTATAGAAGATTCTTCCAGACCGACCTAGTGCCATAGTTACGTTCCGCTAACAATAAGATATGCAAAGAGTGTGATTGTACGAGAAAATGCTCTTTATAAATTGGTCAATATTTAAGGTGAATGATACCTGTCCCCAAGATTAAGGACTCTCTTAATTATGTTTATCAAATCAAAATTTCGGGAGGTACATTTGGTCTAATATATATAAGGATGATATCTCTGTGTTCTTGCAAATAGCCGCCGTTCCCGTTCGACCAGGTCAAAACAACCGATTGATTTGAGCCCGGACATGAATCAATGACGAGATGCTGGATGTCGGAACTATAAACGGTATCCAACTAGGGGATGAGGAATGTTATATGCTGGATAGACTTCCGGAACCTTTATGCACAAATTCCACTTAGTTATAAATATAAACAATATCGCGGTAAAATGACTCCTATTTTGCATGGAATGTTTCATATTATCGCTCACATTGGACCAGAAAAATCCTCCTGAGAATAATGTGTTTAATGATGATTTTTTACCGGCACTTTGAATGGATGCCAATATTTGCTTTTCTAAATTGTCCAACTGTTTGAGACTCTCAGTTGGTGAATTAGGGTTCATTGTATCACTGTCTTTCTTTTTGGAGTCCATTTTGAAATAACTACTAACATGGAGAAGATAGACGTTGATATTCTTCAACAGTTACATAAATTAAAATGTGTTATCCAATTTTCTATTATTATTTTTTTTTTCTAATTTTCGACATTATTAAGTGTAATATTATTTATTTACTTAATATCAACTTCAAATCACTTGTTACTACTTGATATGTTTGTTGGTTTATGCTCATTTGATAAATGACTGTTCATGGCGCTTTTAGCAAAATGGGAAAATGGTACCACAAACATTAAAAAGAAATGTTAACTAATATACATGATATACTACATATTCCGACAGTGATTTTCAGGTGATGTGAAGGATTAACGAGACGTTATACAAATCAAATTATTCAAGCAATCGATATTTCGATATCGATTATTATTTTTTGACAATCAATGGGAAGTACGAGCTCGAAATACCATGTTCGACTTTGATAATATAATATAATTGTTTATATTTCAGAAATACATGAAATGGTTGAATCGATATTTTGTCCACCAATGCGATAAAATATAAGTATTTCTAGTTTAAACAATCATATCCAAACCAACGGATGGATAAAACAGTTTACAGTATTTATATTGATAAATGAACATTAAAAAACTGCTCGATGGACAAACATCTATGAATGTCTTGAATAATTCTCGTGTGAAGGATAATCAAAGGAAATAGGTGGAAATAGAGAAACTGACTAGGAGGGTGGACGATTTAGAACAATATACGCGACGAGAGGATATTGTCATATCCAGATTGAAGACCAAGCACCAATCATATGCCCTGGCGGTATTGAGTCAAGGCTCTGCTGAGTCGAACAAATCGCACCCAACGGCGAGCAACAATCCCTCGGATCACAAGTTATTAACTTTCTGGACACGAATAACATAAACATAGCCCCGAAGAAGTTTCCGCCTGTCACATTCTGAAGTCAAAGAACAGTCCTCCTTTGTTAGTGATGCGATTTGTAAATCGCAAGTCAAAGGTGCTAGTCATGCGAAATGCTGCGCACAACCGAAATGGTCTACGCCAGAACAGAGTGAATCTTAACAAACACCTAACTGAAAAAAATGCCTCGATCTTCCGTCAAGCCCATAATCTTATCAGAAAAGAACTCATACTAGGTACATTGACGAGAAACTGTCCGGTGTTTGTAAAGTTCCTGGACGATAGACACACGAAAATAATCACAGTTAGATAATTATCACAGCCCACACAGTTCACAACGACCAAAAAATGGAGGTATTGTCATCAGCTGAATCACCATACAGAACTATCTTTTTTAGCAATTGCATTTTACGTAATCTGGTGCCCAATATAACAATGTTTCACTGCTTGTTGTGCTCTTATTTTTATATGATTAATTAGTGACATACTCTTATCGTATTTAAATTATTATTTAATTTATTATTAATACTGATGAATGAGTGAATGAGAAGTGTTATATCCATGTATTAAGTGCAACAAAGAGATAATATATGATGCAATCGAATGTTCATTGTGCCAAAAATGGTCTCATAGAGTTTACGCTCGCTTAAGCAAAGCCTAACTAAATTATTTCAGTAATGATAATATTTATTGGTACTGTATAAATTGTTTTGATATATTTCCTTTTAGTTCACTATGCAACGTTGAAATTGTCTTTGAATAATTAGATATTAGTATAAATGAAACCAACTACGTATTATTCGCAAGCTGTTACAAAATAGAAAACCAGTTTAAAGCTTTCAATTATGAAAAATATACTGATCCAGACATAAACATTTATAACAATATACAAACGAACTGTAGCTATGTGACTGGAACTGAATTTACTACAAAAGTATCGAGCCATTACGGATTAAGTGTGATTAATTTTAATATAAGAAGTTTATCGTGTAATTGCAAAGCGATGAGTAGATATATTGAAGACCTAGAGTTTTGACGTGAAAGCAGTTTCGGAAACTTGGCTTAAAGATGATATGGATTTATGTGCATTTGCGTTGAACAACTAAAGTAGATAACGGTGTCACTATAGACAGAAGCTTAAGCATTGGGCTTATGGGTTTTTAGCTCCTCATTTATTCTTGTATTGTTTAATGGGGTTTTACCTCCTCACGGAATCTTGTATTGTGTATAGTGTATTTATTATAGTGTCTTTTGATAGCATGGTGTTTATAATATAACAAACATTATTCATGTTATTTATTCAATATAATTTTTTGTATGTTTTATAACAAACAGATTTGATGGATGGAATTCAATATATACATGCATGTGTAGCAAAGTGCTATAGCTAAAATGGGGTTGCTTTAATTTAATGTGTGTGTTGCTGCATTGACATATACTTGCTTGTCCTTGTGTTTGCAATAAAAAAAGGGGGCTCTGCAAAGTGTATGCAATGCTATTCAGAGCCCCCTTTTTTATTGCAAACACAATGACACAATGAAACACAAGAGCGGCATTAAATCATAGTTTACTAACTATCTACCTGTTTCCTTACTCCAACAGTTCCAAGATACTCGAAAAAATATTTAATAATAGGTTAATAAAGTTTATTGAAAAGAATAACATACTTAGTGTGTGCCAATATGGTTTCAGAAACAGCAGATCAACCTCACTAGCGTTAACCGATTTGATTGAACAACTCACCGACAAGCTTGAGGCTAAACTAACCACTATAGGAATTTTTATCCACCTTAAAAAGGGCTTTGACACTGTAGATCATAATATACTGTCAAAAAAAACTAAACCATTATGGAATTCGGAGTGAAGCGAACGAATGGCTAAGTAGTTATCTTAATAATCGTAAACAATCTGTATTTTATAATGGCATCTAAGTTTTTTCTTCAAAAAACGCTTCAAGGAATCTTGCGTTACGCTCCTACGCGAATTCCATAAAAGGTGTGTAAGCTTTGAAAATGATATGCCAATATACTGCAGTTGCATTTATTGAAAAACAATCGAATGAATGATAGAAAATGAACAAAATATATCACGATGACTCAAAATGAAAGTCATATAACTTAATATGATTAAACATTAAATATAATTGCATATTTATGTGTCAACCCGAATCAGACTTCGAGTGTTTTCTTTTGAAAACATTGAAGGAGGCGTCGTTATGCCCAAATTTTCGAATCTTACGTTATGCTCCTACGCGAATTCCAAAAATGGTGTGTAAGCTTTGAAAATGATATGCCAATATACTGCAGTTGCATTTATTCAACAAAATCGAATGAATGATAACAAGAATAGATATGCTCCTAGAGCATATATCCGATTTCTTTTATTTTGATTAAAAGAAGAACTATAAGATTATAAGAAGAGTCCTTAAATGCTTCATTTAAAATTTCCGATTCAATGCAATTATTGCATTATGTTAAATTAAATAGTGAATATTTTTGCATTTATAAGAAAAGACCATTCAATCCAAAATTCTAACACAATTGATTGTTTTCTCTGTTTTCCCATTTTCAAAAAGGCCTTTTGTTATCCATCTTCTTGCAACGATACTCAATATTTCTCTTTGTTAGGATGATAAACAACAGGGCTCAAATTGAGCAGTATTATTGCAGCACATTTTTAGTTCTAAAAATAGCCACTACAACACGCCTCATGTCAGTGAATAATTACCTTACATGCATATTGACTAATAGCAGCTTTTGCTTGCTGTAAGCCCCACCCACTTTCTATGAATAAATGGCAGCTACTCTATGGGTTCAGTGTGGGTGATTGACAGCTGAAGATTTTCAGTGTTTGCAGAAATGTCAATAGGAGCCACTCATTTTTTACTCCACAGAATTTTGCAAACATCAAATATTTCACAAACTATGTTACATATCATATCAAAATCCAGACAATGATAAACTATACATCGTCAATAATACGTGTGTACCATTTTAATCATGTTTAGTGGTTTTTAAGAGTAAGTTATGGTGTGCACAAAAGTGTGTTGTCTAAAATCGAACGAAAATATAATCTGATTTTTTTCGTTAACGAAAAGAAATCAGATAAAAATTGAACAAAATATATCACGATGACCCAAATGAATGTCATTTAAGTTAATATGATTGAAAATTAAATATATTTGCATATTTATGTGTCAACCCGAATCAGACTTCGAGTTTTTTCTTTAAAAACCTAGAAGGAGGCGTCGTTATGCCCAAATTTTCGAATCTTACGTTACGCTCCTACGCGAATTCCAAAAATGATGTGCAAGCTTTGAAAATGATATGCCAATATACTGCAGTTGCATGTATTGAAATAAAAATCGAATGAATGATAGAGAATGAAAAAAATATATATATATCACGATGACTCAAAATGAATGTTATATAACTTAATATGATTAAAAATTAAATAAAATTGCTTATTTATGTGTAAAACCGAATCGGACTTCGAGTTTTTCTTCAAAAACGCTTGATGGAGGCGTCGTAATGCCCAAATGTTCAATGCTTACGTTGAATTATATTTTCTTTCTTAGGTTTATAACTGCGGTATATTATTAAATGGTTTGTTTATTCTGTTAGCACCTTATAGTTTTGCAATGCTAGCATGCACGAGTTTTTTTGTTTTTGTTTCTGTTTTGAATGGAAGAATTCATTGTTATTTTACAACAAATTATTTCATTATCTTGTTTGTCGTTGGTATTGCAGGTTTGTATCCCCTTTGACAACCAGCTCTCTTTCAAAATGACGAGAATAAAGCATTTTGCCTGCAATTTCTAAATTTGGTTTGTCCAAGGTAAGGTATATTTTCCTTTTTTTGTTTAAAATGTGCAATGGTAGAGGTAATTATTTTTATTTTTTATTTTGTATCTAGATAGCTATATTAAGTAAACGTACAAAGAAAGTGTTTTGGTAAAAGTAAATTTATATTAATATTTAATATTGAAAACATCTGTATCTAGAATATAAACTTTATTTAATTATGAAGCAATATAGATTGATTGATATGATTATTTGAGGATAAATTGCTTACTTTAATAATTTATTTAGTATAATTGATTTATATATTGATTATATTCTAAAT
>LQRL01008480.1:0-16808 GCA_001703475.1 Hydroides elegans
AAAAAAGTTTAAAATCGACAATTTTTAAAGTGCTCCAGAATCGACAATTTTCAACCGATCGAGATGAAACCTTGACGAGGCACGACTACAGACCTTGGTTTATACGTGTATAAAATTTCAAAGCTCTAGCGCAATCGCTTCAGACCAAACTTACCTGCACAAAGTGCTTGGCATATGAAAAAAAGTTTAAAATCGACAATTTTTAAAGTGCTCCAGAATCGACAATTTACAACCAATCGAGATGAAACCTTGACGAGGCACGACTTCAGACCTTGGTTAATACGTGTATAAAATTTCAAAGCTCTAGCTCAACTCCTTCATACCCAACTCGCGTGCACAAAGTACCCTATCTCAAGCGGGACAGACGGACAGACGGACGGACGGACGGACGGACGTACAGACGGACAAGCTCAACCCTATATCCCCTCGTTTTCACGGGGGATAATCATGGTTATGATTTTTCCCTGTTTCAAATGTTGCCAAGCGAACGCCACTGATCACCAATACTCCACATGACCAAAAAAATAGTTTATGTTCACCTCCAAACGAAAAATGGACGGCAATAAGCAGACGATAAAAGGGGATTGTCTCGCCCGCGAGCGACACCTGTAGAGTGAACGAGCAGACGCAGTGTAACATGTGCCATTCATAACGACCATGCCAAAAATTGACTTTTTCTATACTTGATATAGAAGTTCATTGTAATGTGTCTACATGTATCTGGGTTATAACCCAATATACACGGTCGCCAAATTTGAAAAAGGGAGTGTACATTCGGGTTTGAATAAGCCGCACGCATCAAGATAGTGAAGCAAATAATTTAAGATTTAATCCCTAGAACGTAGGGACATGAATGCAGGTGCGTGAGGCGATTTGAATTCACGTCCTTCAGATTCGTATTTGCAAAATTAGCTAGATTCGCGGCAATTCCATTCATAACGCCAATGCCCAACACTGAATTATTTTTAAAGCAAATTAGATAAGAGGCATAGCTAGTAAATTTGGTATCCAAGATCCATGTTTTTTCTCACAAAGTCTTCTGAATGAACCTTCAGACATCTCTTTTTAGGCATGGAGTTAATTAGTTTATCTCTGATCTTTGATCTCCGAAAAAAAAAATATGCGGATCTTAAATGGGAGATTGATATTTACCTTGATTCATACAATAAATCTCTCAAGTCACATTAGAAGTAAATAATATAGATCATTTTACCGGTTTGGAAAAACAGGTTTTAGCACATCTTGAGAAACCCAAATTGTTTACCATTTTGCATACCTTATTCTTAATATATTTAGCTGAACACAAAACCTTATTTTAGATTTGTCGACGAGTAATCGTACACCGGGTAAAAATTGGCAAACATTCTAATATAAAAACAGATAAAAACACAAAATACAAGCTTTTGACCTCAACCAGCCGAGCAGTGCCAAATAAATACGACAATGGACCGAGATAGGCACTATATAAGCACACACCATTATTCAACAATCACTCACTTCAAATATCGAATCAAATAGACATTCGATACAGTGCAGAGTCGCACCATTACGAAATTTCAAATCGAAAGGAATTCGATACGGTCAAAGAGTGACTCTAAAAATCAAAAACTAACAATGAAGCTGTTTCTATTGGTTTGCTGTGCGGCTGCCTATTGCTCTGCGATGCCTGGGAAATCCCGTGAACAAGGATACGATACGTCATACGTACACGGTGCGTATGGCTATGAAACGAGCTACGGCGGTGCAAAATCGGTGCAACCCGCAAAACCCGTGAAATCGCAACCGGCCTATCCAAAATACGACATTTTCACGTATAATGGAAAATACGAAGGAAGTTGCGGAAAAGATGGATTTTACTACAATGACGCTGATAGTTTTGTGATTTGTTCCAATAGCAACGCATACGTACAGCCGTGTGCACCGGGCAGTCGCAACTCCGGTTTGGACAGCTACAATTTTGGTGATAACTACAATTACCGTGATTTCTGCGATATCAACTTAGTCGATCAGGGCTATGATGCGCAGGTGAAAAAGCACAGTGGATATGCTGAACCGGAAGTCCACTACAAAGCACCTGCCTACCCGGAAGTGAAATCACCACAAAAGGGATACGGTTACCAAGACAACAAAATGGCCGCACACCCGGAAGTGCCGTCACCAAAAAAGAGCGTGAAAACCTATGAGCCCACACCGAAGAAGCCAGCTTACGTTTCCAACAAGAAGAGCTCCGCTTACAGCCAACAGTACATCTACCACGGTAAATACGAAGGTTATTGTGCCCAAGATGGCTTCTATTACCGTGATCACGGCAGTTTCGTGATCTGCTCCAATAACAACGCGTACGTACAGCCGTGTGCGCCGGGAAGCAGAAATTCCGGATTCGATAATTATAATTTCGGCGATAACTACTATTATCGCGATTTCTGTGACATCAACCTGGTCGATCAAGGTTATGGCGTTCAGAACAAACAACCAGTGAAGTTGTTCTACTAAACAGAACGGTATACAAACATGGATTCAAATGGTGATTGAGCTGTGGAAAAGACTAACGGACATGATTATTCGATTGATTGATAATCTACGAATAATGTGAAAATTGTAATTATGGTTTTTGTTAATTTATTTTGTTGAGTCGTGTGTAGAATCAAGTACTAATATAATTTTCAATGGTTTTCATATTATTGTTCATATTACACTTGTCATCTAAATAAATATTTGCAATGAAAAATGGGCGCATTTGTATTTGATAGCATGATCGGTAATAAACAAAAAAATTGACGCTCCTCTTGAAATATCAACAATCTAAAACCTTGTATCTTTATCTTGCCGATTTTAAATCAAACACACACTTACACAAGGAACACGTTAGTTGTGCGAATAATTATATCAATATCAAAACTCTAGCACGTATAAGAGTATATGTGCTATTTCTGACGATTCCCACTAAAATAGTCGAGTTCAGGAAACGAGTCTGGCTTAAACTTTGAAAAGACATACAATGATACATGTTCAATTGTTGGTACTTTATCTACATCCCGATACTTTTTTATTCAAGGGCTTATCATCATGTTTCTATGACCATCAGTTCACACGGTTTTGTCTGTATTTTCTATTTAAAGTATTTGTAACATTTATGTGACAATTTGACCATATAATATGACACTTTAGGTAAAATGGCTCAATCTATCAAAGGCAACTTAAGGAACAATAAAAGTGTGACGGACACCAGCGCGTTTTGGCCCTAAGTACTTCCTCTTTTTCCGTTTCCGAAATTGTGATTTAAATGTGATTTAAATTCGTAAATATCTGAGGTAATCGCTTATATTAATACTATGTTAATTGACATTCAAGATACCATATAGATTCCCAATAAATATATGTAGATGAAATCTGTTGTCTCTGTCCGCGTATACTTAAACAGCACTCTCGCCTTAGGGCTGACATCTGGGGCCTGTCTGACCCTCTGTAGCCCCTATGACCCCACAAAAGTTTCAGAGATGACAATTTCTCGATTTCACCTTATCGCCTAAAACCTTCAAATAGATCCTAAACCAATTGGTGAATCAAATTCGATAAAGGTGATGTCTTGAAGTGCATGCGGGCGATAACTGTGGTAAATTCGCGCGCTTTCAAAATATGTCTCCACTGACTTTGACTTTATTCGGAAATGACCGAACCGCCCATTGAGACATTGAATAATACTTAATAATAGTCATGCAGATCACTGTCCGCCATTTTTAAGATCAACCAATCACAAGCTATTCATTTTTCAATATTTGGGAGGGAGAGTATCTAGGAAGTAACACCTCTCATCCAATCACATTGCTTGAATCCCGGTGTGTTTGGGGGACGTTACTATGTCGTGACGTAGGTAGGTCTGAAAGAATACCTGAGTATACGAGGACGGTTTTGCTTCCTTCACTTTTGGGGCGTAAGCGTAAGTAATTAAGTTTGTACAGCCTACAAGATGCTTGACCAGGGCTGTGCATTTCAACCGAGACAGCCGGTACAAACGTAATAACAACCGGTACACACGAATTATTTGGTTTGTTTCAAAAGTTCATCCGACATCCGAAAAAAATTGCTTCGAAAGTGTATTCAAATTCATATGGGATTCTTGGACTTTAATGACTTTCTATAACTTTTTCATGATATTTTGTGAATTCCACAAATACTTGGAATCAATATCTAGTTATCGACAGTCTTGACCCTCAGAATCAATACTTTTTGTAAAGCTTGTCTCACTTGAATTTAAGAAAGGCGCGAGCAAAGGATTACAAGTATTTAATGCCCAACCGTTCATAGTCCACACTATCACAGAGGTTGCATTTTATATTCATATCACATGTAATTCTAAGTTGATTTTTTTTTTGCGATTATACACCACTTCCAGTTAAGATACGTTGATAGAGAATTATTACATGTGACATAACAGCCCTGATATATCAAAGGTTGATTCGAATAACAAAGTTTCGTTTGAGACAAAAATTAAGGCTCTACAGGGTAACCAGTCCCCAATTAGTTTCAAACAATTACCGGATTTTCCCTGAATCAAGATTAGTGCTAGCCGAAACACACCATGCCCTTTATATCATATTATAACTAAGGTAAGTCAATATGTGAGCGCCAAAGGCGCGAGCCAAACATTAGAAGCACATCTTTACAATATGCGAATATCGTAGGCGCGAGATATATATAATTATTTTTTGTCCGGGGTTGGGGGAGGGGGTATGGGGAGGATGATAAAAATGACAAATAATTAATGCATGTACAAGTATAACGAAATTCCCTGATTTTTCCCCATGTTTGGAATGGGAAGTGAAATTCCCTGATTTTCCCAGACGCTGGTCACCCTCGCACTTGGTCAATTGGTTTTCGAGATATAGCATGCACACTCAAGTCAGTTATTGTGTGGGGCGAGAAGTCGATCGAATCCAGACAAAAATACTTTAAGACATTCCTACAGGTTCAGAACGTTATTTGAAGCCACATAGTGAGTCTCCTTTGCTTTTCCTTTTCGATACATCGATATTCAGTAAAAGTCGGTGTTCGCTCTAAAGCCTTAATATACACTGGCATTCGGGGCCTACTCGTATGGCTTCAATAGCTCACTGCGACTTATTGGACCGTTCCTATTTTCGATGGTGGTGTTTGTTCGACTGTGACCGAAAAATCACACGCGCTCGGCAATAAACCTAGGACATGATACAGTAGCCAATATATGTGAGCGCCGAAGGCGCGAATTAAATTTTATTAAGAGGAATAATAAAAGTTGTTCTCCCATACATACCACTCAATGACTCTTTACTCATATTAGGTCCATATAGAAAATGTTAAATGTTTAAGGATGAACCGACAGATTTATTGACATTCGAACATAATAGGCCAACAACCTCCAATGAGCCTGGGGTCTTACAGAGAGTTACACTGCAAGTTACAGTGGGCGATAATATGACACATTGAGGAATTAGGTAAACAATCTATCATCACAGAACGAAAAGTCATCTAAATCAATTATGAATGTATCATTCATGTGATCATACTGTAGGATGGCTTGTTCCATATTTCATAATGAAAATTTCCATATGAAAATAAAGGACGATAAAAGGTTAGTCGACAACAAAACTTAGAAATCATCCCGAATTCTCTAAATAAAGTGATTTAAATTAAAAGTTAAAATCCAGTTCTATCTATCATTATCATAATTTTTATTGTTTATTGAAATATAAAGATGAGTACCTCCTGTCTTTTTTATCAGTCAACCAGTTGCGATGATTTGAAATTAACCAGTTCTCACTTTAGGATTCATGATTTCATTTATGATACACATTTCATCATCGTTTACAATTCCTCGGCATGAATACATTTCCTCCAGTCAACGCTTTCTCTAAGTAAATATTATTCAATGTAACATTTTTGATGGAATAGCTAATTTTATCAACAATACGACATTAGAATGTAATTTATTCGGTATTGCATGTTTAGATTTAACAACGTTTTAATTGTTGCTATACAATTACCTATCCATTAAGTTACACAAAACTGGTGCACGACATGATGGCCAACATAAACATATGTTATATGATGTAATATATATGAGCTATCCATTAAGGTTTTAGCGGGTCGGTTTCTTGTTTGATTCTGCCAAGGAGTGTTCTTGGTAGGGGTCTTTCGTGGGTCATGGATTCACTTGATTGGCCGAGGGGAAAGTACATATGTAGGACTCTACAAGATCATTAACAAATTTGGAGGTCCATGAATCAGGTCCATGCAGAATAGGCCTCCAGTGAACCAAATTTGTAGTATCTTCAAATTCTATGAAAATCATCAAATCATCATTTTACTTAATCGAAGTAAATATTTCTCAATGTTCGATAGAAACATATCATTTCAAACAAATTCACAGATGAAATTATTCAAATCTGCACACTCTTCGTCATTCCACTCAAGAACACCGGAATTCCATCTCATTAACTCAATGCAATCCTGTCTCCCATAAGCGTCATTTGGTTGTTCATCACGCCAATCAGAATGCCAATCCTCGAATGAGAAGCTACAGTGACTTGTGATCCATTCCCATCGACCCTCTTGTACCTCGTCACTACCTCCGAGCCAAACATGATTCCATCCTATTAAAGTACACATAAATAGCATTTTAAAAGAAAACGTGTATGCATATGCAAACAGAGCTTGCGTTGCTTTGTATATTTGATATCGCTGACTTAGTTATCGAAAGTAATTAAATACACTGTATATTATCTAATGTCTAATAGGTTGCAAACCAACAGTCAATAGCGTTCTCATATTTGATTGATTTGATGAAAATATGAAACCGTTATTTATAGGTTGCTTTTTTTTGTCTGAGGACTTCTAATTATCACAATCTAATTTTTACACACTCACCATGTACTTGTGCAATCTGTTTAAGCATATCGTTTGTTTCTGCATTGCACACTGTCACCAGATCTCCGCCGTCACTATTACAGGTGTCCCTTGCGTCATGCCATGGCATTGATTCGTGATACGCTTTATAGCATCGGCCATCGAGGGACGTGTCACAATCTTTAAAACAAAGACAATGGCTAAAGGAGTGCGTCACTGTCTTCAAAACAAAAAAAGGACCTTTTTGAAAACAAAAAAGCGTAGCTAAAGGAATGAGCAAAAAATCCCAAAAAAAACGAAGACCTTTGCTTAAAACGTAAGCAACGCAATAAAGATAATGACTGAAGGAATGCGTCACAATTTGTAAAATAATATCCATGGCTAAAGGAATGTGCCAACAACTTTACAATAAAGATAATGGCTAAAGATATGCCTCACAATCTTTAAAACCAAAAGATTTGTGGATTTTTTTAATACAAATCAAACTGAAATAAAAACGATTGTCATTACATGTTACTAAAAAATTGGAACTAACTCAGTTTGACGTGCGCAATAAGTAAAAAAAGGCTTTAGTGAAAAGATAAGGAAATATTACATGCACGGATTTTATGTTCATATGTTCTTTAAACAAGCATGTATTGTAATTAAATTCAGCTTTGTAATAAACATAATGTGTCACTCACCGTGTTGACATTCTGTGCCAGCAAACCCATAATGACATTGACAAACGAATCCAGTCTCATTTGATATACATGTTGCACTGTTTTGACATTGAACGCTCTCATCGCAACTTCGTGGATCTGAAATAAATATGAAGGCGATGATTTGAAAATTATGAATATATATAGGAAATCAAAAGCTGATTGGGTGCAATTTATCAAGGGCCGCTGATTATGTTGTTCCAAAAACCATGCGTTCTGTGAATATTGTGTTATTTTTGAAAGGCTACATTTACGTTTTAAACGAAATATAGATCGATATTTATATATATAAAGATACGATAAGATTGTTTGGGCATGCCTTTTATTGGTCAAAAAACAGGTTTGAAATGAAGTCATGAAATAAATACTGTATGATTTTTTATTGAAGTTATTTGTTTATTCAGATTATACACGTAGATGAATTGTTTTATTTTGTGAACGGTTTTTGATGTTGATCTATGTCGACATATAGATAGATTTTACTCCTAACCTCTATATAAGTCTAAATATGTTTAGAATATAGGTATATGTGACAAAAATAAATATAACAAAGAATAAATGTTTTTATTTCAATGTTCTTCTCAATGAATACCCGAGTGAACTGAGGTCCACTTTCTAATTAGTGAACGAAAACAATAACCACAAACTATGAGACCTATTACACCCTTGAAATGTGACAATTCTATAGAAGTATATGAACCCGCATATTTTATAGTCTTCGTTAGAGTTAATTTGGGCGGATAAACAATTACCGAAAAAATATCCATTTATACAACGAAATCAAAATGGATGTTTGTCTATAACAAAGTTTCATCAAGGTCTTATCAGGAAAATAATATTCTAAAACATTTAGAACAAATTATCTTGATATAAAATACATTACATACCTAAATGACTAAGCAGTGGTACAATTTATCAATAAGATATATATGCATCACCATACATATTCTAAAAATATCTGAACATATAATTAGTTGTACTTACATATGAACTCTGAATCATTCTCAGTTTCAATCTCAATTGCTGTTCCAAATGATTCGTAATCGATAAATTCGCATGTTTGAGCCCAATAGTTAGCATGGGTGCATCTGCCGGTTTTGGCACACTGAGTAACACATGATATGACTGATCGAGCACTGACTGTCTCTGTTACATTCCGTAGTGCTTTAAATCCCTTTCGTACTTTGTATTTGTTGTCGTCAATTTCAAACGCATTAATTTTATAGATAAAACACATATAGATATATAGAATTAAATTCATCGCGCTGAATGTTGCGTTTGGTTTAGTTTGATTATAAAAGACTAGCCCGCAGTGGCACACTGATAAGATGCCGAGAAATGTCGCACAATGACAATTAATTAAAGGAGAGTACGAAGCATCATATATCATAGCCCAATTAAGGCCACATAATATGATTCAATAAATGTTTTTTAATTACCGAAGGAAAGTAAACCCGATGTTATTATAATGGATTAATTTATTATGAGTCATAATTATATTCAATTGTTTAATATTCTCCAGGGTATATTGATGATCAATGCATACCATCAGAAGGCTTTTTATGGCACACCCGCCGTATGTTTGAATAATGTTTTTAATTAAATGCAAATGTTTGCGAGGTAACAGCAGATACACACAATTATAAAGACATAATTATACTGACACTTTTATCGAAGAAAGAGTACTATGTCTTATCAATGTTATTGAACAAATTAAGTAGGCGACCAGTGCGTCTATTTTCTGTTCCCATAACTCATAGAGTAATAGTTAAAACGACCAACCTATTCAAATTAAATGAATTAAACCTGAATTTCTAAAAGTCTGAAAGACTGAATGCCCCAACGGTTAAGCGACTAAATGGCAAGGCCAAAAGCGTAAACGAAACAGTTTCATGTGTCTTGATAGCTAACTTAGGAGTGGGTTTAATTATATGTTAAATAACAAGTCAAATAAGCCACATTCTGCATAAAAGCATAAAAGATATACTATACAAAATTTTATCATATAAGATAGCATGTATGTTTATATAAATAAATAAGAATATATATAAATATAAATATGAAATGATGAAAATCGCACATATGGTCCCTTGACCACCTCTCAATATGTGATGTGCTAAAACTGTAAAAAAACGAAATGAATGGAATAATTGCAAAATTTGAATTGTTCCACAAATAAGGCTATAGACACAAAGTATTTTGATAATATATTGATCACATTATCAACATATGTGTCGTATATAGTTTCATAATTCATTTGGGGGTAATAACTGCTAAATGTGGCACCTCGACATCCTGTTGATATGTGCGGCGTTAGATAAAAAAACATATAATTGGAAACAAAGCATTAAATTAACTTGTCAATATGACATAAATGAAACATGTTAAATAAATGTTGATACATTTTGCAAACAATAAACTTTTAAGTAGCATATTTTGAAAGCATAAATATCAATATATGCCGCGTATAATTTCACCATGCATTGGACGGGATAACCCTCTTATATGTTTACCTCCAACCCCTAGCAAATAAGCGCTCTGCCAAATAAATAGTTGAAATGGGGAACGAGACGTGGTGCGTCAATTGGTCAATATAGAATGAATAAATATACACAAATATACCGATAAGTATCATATTTCGAAAACATTAATATGAATATCTACTTTCTATAATTTATTCATCCATTGGAAGGAATAACTCTGCCTGTCGATATACGTTGAACCAGATTTAAGACAATATTATTGTAAACGAAACATGAATGTGTGAAAATAATAACAAAAGTGAACAAACTCGAATAAATAAATCAATAAACACAATATTAGGATAATAAAATTATTAATTTGGTTTCTGGCACATATAATATGTATTGTTACTTTACCAGACAATGATTCCAAGTGTCAATTATGTAAATGTTGTGTTAATTGTATTCATATAGGTGGTTTTATAGTTTCATTCCGTCATTGAATAGGTTCACTATTTGGTTTTGGCATCTCGGTCTTCGATTGAAAACGATGAACAATATCAATATCTGTATTTTCGTATGATCCATCGATAAATTGTATTTTTGGAAACTGGTACAATCAATCCTGTCATATGAAATAGGTTTTGTCACGTCGATTCCTTTAAAATCTTTCAGTACACTCTTTGGTCACAGTTGCAAGCTCGTTTCCTGATTGTGTCATCAATAAATATAAATCCAACCTTACATGCACATGGTTAGGTAACGCATAGGTGCTCAGCGTGTCCCATGAGTGTTACGATGACCATAGTACACGTCTTAGCGAGATCAAAGAGATATGAAAGGAATGACATTTTCTCACGAACTGGCTCTAAACACATCGGCAGAAGTTTTTTTTCAGAAGAGGAGGGTGGGTAGTTTCAATCAATGTTATGCCATAAGCCTATTTTTCCCTTTCCCCTTTAAAAGTTGAGAGATCAAATAAATTGTTGGTTTGTTTTCGCAAATAGAAGCAAAAAGGAATCTGCAATACACACTTAGTTCAGGTTATTTAAACTGAACATTTTGTCCTCTTTTAACTTAATATTTTTTATGATATTCTTACACATTAAATTGTATTGGCAATATTGGGATATTTCAATAGCTAATAAAATATGTATAAATTTCTGCATGCGTTTATTCACCTCTCAGACTTCCATTAAAATTGATATGCACATTGAACAGACTGCATTTTATTATACAATGACCAAACAATAATCTGTTACCTTCAAAATCAAAGCAAAGACATACATTTTAACAAGACAGCTTTAGTTTGCTTATCTATACTCCTTAAATAATCGACTATTTCCGTGGGACCTTATTTTTCGATTGATGTAGCAAAATAGCGTACTCAAATTTAAATACTGTTATTTTTCGAAAGCGAGGTTGCTACTTTAACAATGTCGAATATAATATGCGGGATAACGAAAACATGTTATATCAATATAGCTGTCTTTAACAAGATTCACAACAATACTAACTTATTCATTGACATAATACCTACTTGTTTATATACAAAAATATAAAATGAAATACTCTTTATACAAGATATCATATATCTTAAAAACACTGGTCCTGGTCTACTTCAGCGGAATGCAGCTAATAGTATAAACTGGTTTATGTACTATTATGAATTGACTTAAGAAAGAATTCAACATAAATTCTAGTGCACTATGACCATCCTACCTCGGGTATGTTTAACAAAGAATAATATTTTGTTTCGATGGCTTGGTCATGAATTTGATTAAATGCATTACCTTGTTTAGTAATATAAACGTTTCAATGCTCACAACAATTATTTTTGAAAAATATTAATTTGCAGAGCAAAGCTTATGGAGCATATTCTTTAAACTTAGGCCGTATGAAAAAGTACCTTAAAATAATATGCTATTTGGCATTCGGAGTTAACTTGAAAACCCAAAATAAATGTTATTTAAATGCGCATAAAACTAATAGAAATAATTAAAAAGAAACTCACCATAAAAAAATAAATAGAAATCAAACACTACATTAGCAAACACAATATCAGTATATAGCATATGAACACCGTGTAAAATCAAGCAAACCGTCAGTATCATAATGTTCCCATTTTAACGAACGACTAAAGCTAACAATTCAAATAATCACAGCAAAGCCTTATGCTTGTTTGATTTCAGATATACACTGGGTCTCAAATGAGATATTTATGCTACATGACAAAAAAATAAATTAACGAATTTTATTAAATATTTGAATTTTAATGATATATAAGATACAAAAACGGTATGCTATCGCTATAAGTGAAGATAAATACTGATTCATGAATGTGAGCAAAGAATTTTAAGACAAGCAAAAAGAAAATGAGCATATACATAAGCCAAAACAAGGAACATAAATTTATTAGGATTTCTACGTTACGAAACAATATATTTTCCATACTTATACAGCGAGGTTATGTTAAAGAGTAAGGATAAAAAGAAATTAAATGGTTTCCTACAGAAAGATGCTTGTCCCATAAATATTCTAGAAATTAGAAACTAAAATTGTAAAAGAACCACAAGATATATAGCAAATACTGTAATCACTTATAAATTGCTTAAACAAATATCTGCGGGTAATATTTTTTTTCACTCGAGAAAAATACCGGGAAAATTGATCTTGGGACCTTACAGCGAATTATATTTTTTATAGTTATAAACATCTCTGTTTGAAGATTTTTGGCCGTCTGTTGCTATTATGTCACTAAGACGAAAAAATAGATACATAAACTAGAAATATACACGGAAATCAAAATGCCTGAATAAAAAAGCTATAAAATGACAAAGAATTAACGCGATATTAACAAAAATTAAAATGATCATAAATAATGTACATATATACAGTATACACAATTAATACTGTATTATGACAAACACTTGTGTTAAATTGACCATAGCATTAAACCACACACCAAAACTATGAAAGCTTACTTAAGTAGAATTATAACTATACAAAACAATGGCGATTCTTCCTTTATCAACCCTTAACAATTCCAGAATAAGAGAACAGATGAACTTTACCCCTTAGATAAAATATTAACTATACAAACAATATTTCAACTATTCCCGAAGAAAATGAATATTAGGACATCATTGTATTCACATTTCTACTGACATGTTTCTTAATGTTAGCTAACCCTACGAATAAGCTGAGGTTCAAATCATCGTAAATTGATCATTTATTAAATCCTAAAACGTCATTTTTCAGTAAATGCAGTGCTTTTAATTGTCAAGACTCTTATCAGAGATACAAATGCACAAGAAAACTATTACTCGTGCATAACCATTCTGAGCATAAAAGAAACTACAGAATTTATACTGACTTAACACACATTTTCGTATAGAAACAGAATATTACATGAAAGATACATAAACCGAGAAAAGATTTGCCAACCAGTTTCAAAATATTTAAGAACTAAAGCCAACAGATACCCTATTTGACTTATTTCAACTACATTTCACACACACACATTTAGAGATAAATGCTTTTTTGAATAATCTCATTATTTAGCTCACAACTATACTGATTTTGGCTTAAAGAGGCTTTCGTTGCTTTGCCGATCCGTTGCAAAACATGTATATTCAATATCAAAAATACCTACATGTATTCTCATCATATAAAACTTCCCTAATAGCCCCTTGACGGAGAGTCTCTATCATACTATAATCATGTGTATTTACCAACGATCGATTCCCTTGTGTTTGGAGAAGACTACGAGGTCAAATCATTTGCTATGTTACCTTTTATCTAACGCTTTTTTCAGACCCTAATATATTATGTGACCCTTTTCTAACACATTTTATTCACGCCCCACCATTTAAAAGCACGAATAACTTAAAGCGCAACACTATTGCTTTTCTCTTCTTTCTAGCCTCTATAAACTACCTGTACATATATGTACATATACCTTTGAATATAGTGTTCATTATTCCTGATTGATAGTATGATTCATATCATTTGACAAAAATCTTACCCCATCCCATATCTCTTTTGGTGTGTAGTGATATTTGCAGGATTCAAGAAACATCTCTTGCATAAGATATTGTTTGAACGCTTTGAATACGTCTAGAAACGAAATAATTATCGTTGAACTAATCTATCAATCTCATTAGAAACCTATGAGCTCTCAAACAATCTCGTTTGAACTAAATACATGTAACTAAAATAGAGAAATGGTTGTTTCCTGTTTAAAGAAATAACACCTTTATTTGTGTTATAGCATACCACGCATATGATAGTGGATACCTTGTTGTCACCTATGTATTTGTTCGTAATGCAGAAACTCGAAAATACCAACAGTAAAATCTAGAAATCATATAAAACCGGCACCCTCTATTTATCTAATCATGAACAAGTGAGAATGATGAACGTATGAGATTCAATCAGAACTAAGATAAGTTAAGAGCACTATGTACACATCTAAGATCATTCTCCTGTATAAAGGCTAGCGCTACGGGACGAGTTTTTGATTTAATCATCGATTTTATAACTACAACCTTATCGTGCAGCAGTTTTCTAAGATAATCTAAAATATGACTGTTTGATAAAAGCGATACATGTACCGGTAGCTTTTAAGTGAGTCCCTATATCCTCATCACATGCCCCTCTTATAGAGCCTCACAAATATAGAATTCACATTCAACACCTCAATGGATGTTTTTCTTTTTTTATATAGGAGTACAAACGTTTTATAATTTGGAACAATCAATATTTCGGTACGCTATGACAATTGATGAAACCTATTGAGATAGTAAAATTATTGGCATTAGATAACACACACAAAAACTGACTGACTAAATGTTAAATTCAATGGCTGTTCCCTTGCACAGAAAGTTCAATAGTTAGTTTTCAGGTTTATCTTTATTGGCAAGCCGTATGACTATATGAAGTAAAGTGTCTTTTACCGATAAGACTAAGCAGGTTTTTTACCGGTAAAACTAAGCAGGTTTTTACCGGTACGACTATACGCGGGGTTTTAACCGGTAAGATTATACCGGATCGGTCGGACTACAACAAAACGTCGTGTGAAAGACATACGGTTAAGGGATGGCCTAACTAGGTTTTGACTACAGTGAATATCTAAGTCTTAATGCTGATTATAAGCTCTGACCTTTCTTTTCGGAATGCAAGTCAAACGTCACAAACTATAAAATGACATCTCTACATTGACTGAATGAGGTAAAAAATAGTCCGTAATCAATGTAGTACAACAGAAAAATTGTAGACTAGAAACACTCATTAGCCAATTATTTCAAGACTTTAAGGAGAAAGAAGGCATTTGAGCATTGAAGGTTTCAAGCTAGCAAAAGTATACTTAGGAAAAGAAAGAAAAGAGCTAATGCTATTATAACGATTTTTTTTAAACATAAGGAGCATTGAGACATATATCATGCCAATTTGCCACATCCCTTTATGGCGTATTATTTAGCTGCACATAAAAACAATATCAAGATTGTTAACTCATCCCTCAATGTTACAGTACGATTTCTGTAACGTAAAAGTAGTTCGCTGTAAATGGAACACAAATGCAAGCTGCAGATAAGACAAGAATTTGCGGCGTAGGGTTGCAATCAACGTTATCGTAAAACAGGAAAAAATAGTCCCTTTTTTGGCGTATTGATCTAAGCATAGCAGTGATAGAGATTACTTTCATCCGTACCCTATTCATTCGTCCTTCATATGTCCTGTCACATCGTCATTTTGTGACGTAGAATTAGTCCGCGTTCCCTGGCACACGTATATTAGTTGCAGAGAAAATAGTCCCTATCCTCACAAAACACGTTTATTACACCCCATTTTGTGATTTGGACATTCCTTGCGTTCCTTGGCGAACGAATATGAGATGCAGATGAAAAAATAGTCCCAAACCCATACTAAACACTTATCACTCATCCTTCATATGCCCCGTCACATCGCCATTTTGCGACGTAGAAGTAGTCCGCGTTCCCTGGCGCACGAATACGAGTTGCAGATGAGAAAATAGTTCGCGGCGGAGGGTTGCGGTGAACTTGGTGGTGAGGCACAGAGCCGTTGAGACGCCAAAGACGAGATTGTAGGAGAGGATGATGGTCCAGTTGCCCAGCCACTCAATGCTGCGGAAGTGGCCCATCAGGTCAAAGTTCGTGATACCTGTAGGAGAAATTAGGTCAAGATATTAAGTTAGAAAATAAGGTCAAAGTTCGTGATGCATGTGAGAGAGAAATAAGGTCAAGATATAAAGTTAGAAAATAAGGTGAACGGTCGTGATGCATGTTGGCGGGAGAATAAATAAAAGATGATCAGCGAATTAAATAGAAAATTTAGTCTAACCGGGTTGTCTTTTGGAAACATTCGACTATCTGAAAAAGAACCTTTACATCACCACAAACCTGCAATATTGAATACATCATAAGCAGTGTCGGGCATTCTCCGAGGATGAAGTTTATTTTTTGATCATGGACATACCGTAATGTAGAAAACCCGAATGTTTTGAGCCTTAGCCCCAAAAGTAATTGGAAATTACCTAGTGTGCGTGATAACAGAACTCAATATATGCATTTGCACAGTTAATGATGATCTTAGTCATCGGTGTGTCTCTCTGCTCTTCCATTATTTATTTATTTAAAAAGTATAACTAGAGGCTAAAGGCCTTCGATCCCCCGTGGACTTTCAATTAATATTTGATTTAGCATGGTCAGGACTGGAAAAAAACAAAGACATCAGATATGCA